>BLXT01007928.1:431616-447581 GCA_019648995.1 Plakobranchus ocellatus
CAAAAAAAAAAAAAAAAAAAAAAAAAAAAAATTAAAATTGATCTGCAATATTTTGGCACAAATTTACAATAAATTTCTCTCCAGTTTTGGTCATTGTAAGTCTCATTCAGAATGCCTTTTTTAGTGACTCCTTTTAAGTTGTGGATGAAAGGATAGATGATGTTGTAGGGTCCAGTGGCATAAGGATTGTAAATGAGCGAGGGAGTAGGCTAATTGAATGGTGCCAAATCAATGATTGTACAATCACAAATACTTTGTATCAAAACCAACCTAGTGGAAAGGACTTGGAAGAGCCCCGGAGATAGAAGTAGAAACAAAATAGATTACATCCTCAACATGAAAGTAAAATGCACCGCGGCGAAAGAAAAATGGATTCATCAACAATGACAAGAAATAGAGCAAAAGCTAAATATAGACAGCAGATTCATGCATGCTAAAATTAACGACGTCAGTAGTAAGAAAATCAAATGCAGTAGCCCTGGCTGCATCAAATCAAAAGATGGAACAATGTTAATGGAAAAAAAGGAAATACTAAACAGGTGGTCAGAATATGTTGAGGATCTTTTTAAAAGTGATAGGTGCAAAAAACCCAAAAATGGAGAAAAACATAGAAGGCCCAACTTTCCTTAAAGATGAGGCAGAAGCAGCAATAAAGAAAATGAAAAAAGGGAAAGCCACGGGACCAGATAATATACCAGCTGAACTATTTAAAGCATAAGATAATTTAAGAATAGATCTGACAACAAAACGTTTTAATGCAATATACGATAGTGGTACAATTCCAGAAGAGCTTTGTAAATCTGTCTTCATAGTGCTGCCTAAAACGGCAGAAGCAACAGAATGTGAACTTCATAGAACAATCACTTTTAATAAGCCATTTTACAAAAATCATATTACGTGTTTTGATGCATAGAATACGCAAGAGTATAAGACCAGAAATATCTCTAAAACAGTTTGGCTTTATGCCTGATAAAGGGACTAGAAATGCAATATTCATTTTGTCAATGCTTATGGAAAGATGTATAGAAATGCATGAAGATCTCCACCTGTTTCATTGCTTATTCTAAGGCGTTTGACAAAGTAAGACATGTAGAGCTGTTTCGTATGCTAGAAAAATTAGATATCGATGGGAACAATCTGAGGGTATTTAGAAATTTATACTGGGATCAGACTGCATCTGAAAGAATTGAAGGAGAACAAAGTGATTTCAAACCAATCAAAAGAGATGTGAGGGAAGGATGTGTAATGTCTCCTCATCTCTTTTCATCCAATCGCATGTGTGTTTAGGGAAAAGGGCTCGTAAGTCGGCAGGAGTATTTTTAAGATAAAGGCCCATAAGTGTTGATAGGTGGTTAGACATAAAAAAATGTAGTTCCATCAGATTATCACAGTTTATCCATTTCTAAACAGTTCCACAAAAGGACTTGCTTGAATATGATGCTTAAACAATTTTTTAAAATTTTTATTTCAAAATTTTATGCTCTGAAAGTGTACAATACATTTCTGGAACTTTAAAGCTGATTTTCTCAAAACTGCGTTTTCGCACTTTTGTGTACAAAAACTTTGATATCTTCAAAATTACTCAAGATATCTTGAAAATTCAAACATCCGTGCGCTCAGCATCAAATTTTCTATAAGAAAATAGACATATCTAAAATTTCCTTTCTGACGACTTATGGGCCCTTTTCCCCGGCACACACACATTTAGTGTAATAATTTTAAGGAATCTTGATGGTATTTCAGGCTTCAAAATAAATGGAGAGAATCTTAATAATTTCAAGTATGCAGATCATACAGTTTTAATCCCAGAATATGGCGAACTTCTAGACACTGTAGTTTTAGAGAGAATAACTTTTTTTTTTGGAAAATCTTAAGTCATGGGCAAAAGGCAAGGGAAGCAATAACAACTTTATAAGGTTAACTAAGAATAGGTTTGAGTGGAGGAACATGATCGTCAGTGGAGAAATGCACATACCATTCAATATTAGGATGTTGAGGAACAGAAATCAATCACATATAAATACTTTTAGTGATTAAATAATGAAAATAGATCAGATGAAAATGCTAGAATTAAAAAGACCACCACCACCAACAACAAAAAGGTCAAATGACTGACATCTTTCATAAAAACAGATTGGGAGCCAAAAAAAAAAAAAAAAAAAAGATAGTATAAAATGGAATGTGTTGTGTCGAAAAAGTTATAGACCTTTAAAGCCAAATCTGAAGCTATCACAATTTCATGGGTAATGATTATGGCCAGAATTGATGTTCCTATGTGAACCGAAGATCTTCCATCATGGACATTATTGTGAAAGTTGCCAGGATAAATGTAAGTGAACGGGAATGTCCGGGATACCAAATAAAATCCTCAAAGGTTCATAAATTTAGCATAGCATTGCGTGGACCAGAATCAAGAGAAAAACATTGGGGTAGCAACTCGTATAAAGTGAGTTCAGTTATCATCAAGCTCAAATACAAAAGTGTCAAAATAAAGATACAAGACATTGCCGTCCCTTAATGTACAAAGAGTGTAAAATATGAACAAAAAGTCCAGCATATGGACATATTTTCACCCCTTTAGCTACAACTTTTCATTGGAGGTCAATCATGCAACTTGACTCATTTCGTGGGAAATATATAAATATAATTATATATATATTTTTTTTTCTATAAGTGTCAAACACTTGTCTTTTTATCAAACACCTTTGAAAAATGGGGCGTTTGGTTGGAAGATGGGTTGCTTTGGAACAAATCCAGAAACTAGAGAAGGATTGAATGATTAATTCTCCAGAAGGAAAAGTGATCATCATCAAGACTTCATCTCCCTGAATATTTAGGAAGATAAAATTATGTTAATTTTCTACATACTTGAGAAATAACTCATTCAATATGGTAGGACAGTCATTTTTCTATAAAACCAATGAAAGAAGTGATCACACATGTTTTACTCGTTAGGAGATTTAGAACCGGCGAATTAATTTTTTTGTTTTTTACATTCAAAACACAAGAAGAAAAGAAAGTATTTGGAGTGAATACTGCTGGCTCTGAATCAAAGGCATAATTTTGATACTTCTTTGGAGTTTTAATAGAGTGCAAAGAACAAAACACAAGAAAGTACTAGTGAGAGACAGATCAGATGCTTTTATGTGACATATCTACCAGGATGAAAACCAATGAAAAAAAAAAACAAAACCTGAAGCATGTGAAAATGTAAGCGAGCCTAGATTTATTTTGCAAAATCTGTGATTATGCCAACAATGTTTTTTAAAATATGTTTATCAATATATTTGTGATAAATTAATCGATAACATTCAGTGAGATTAGGGATATTACTGTTAGATAAAGATAGATACACCAATGCCCCACTAAACTACCTTATTCAACATAAGAAAATAACTATCTGTTTAAAGCCATCCATGGTGTTCGTGACATTTAAGAACAGGATATTTACAACAATATTAGGAGTTTTATATGATTATTAAAAATGAAAGCAAAAAACCAGGTGTTCTTCAAATATTCATTTAAGTGTGTAAAAAAAAAAACATGCAGTAAATCTAAGAGGTAGGGGGAGAACAAATGTTGTTAAAAAAAATGTAGTGTGCAAATATAAAAACTTAGCATCAACATATTGTTGATAAAAGGATAAATTTAGAATCTTGCACATCAAACATGTACCCTGTAACAATAACATTTGGTTTAGTTGAAGAACTGTCTCAAGTTGTTTAAAGTAATTTTGCGATCATTTAAGATAACCCTTCTTCCTTATCCACTGGATGAACTGATCAACTTTTCTGGACAAAGCTATAGATGACAACATACTTCAATTTCCAGTCCAATCTCCTTACATTTGTCACTTGTGCCATAAGCACATTTGCTAAAAGACTGCATGACAATTGACATCTTTCCTTTCAAAATATACTTCAGATTTGTATATCCCTCCCTAAAAATTTATTGTAACGGCATCGTTGATCTTTCTGATATTTCATCCAATTAACTGGCATCACTGAAAAACCTAAGACATTATTGTACCTTTTTTATTCACATTTGTTTTCCCTTCAGCATAAGGAATCAAAAAGAATTATGAAGGTTATGTTGATGACGCAAATTTGTTAAACTGAAGAAAGAACTCTACAGATCAGTATGTGAATTCAAAATTATTTTCTGTAACCTCAAAATGAGATATTTCGTGGCAGAGGCAAGTGTAATAAAATGTGATAAATAAGCAGGAATTATTCCACGGGCAGAATGTATTACAGCCTGGCATTACGTCAGTTGTTCTGTTGGATAAGGAAGTAGGGGGGAGGGAGGGGGGTAAAATTACATTACAGTGCATAATTCTACTGACCATTGCTGCACGAGCCATAGGCCAGTTTTCCTATGCAAAGTATCAGGCCCACTTGTTTGATAAAATTTATTAACTGCCTCCCTCATATACACACACGCACACACACACTTCCTTCATGTCATCTACCACAGTCAGTGTTGCCTTTTGTATACTTTTAGCCATATGGGTACAGTTCTTATTTTTGTTTGATTTTTACATCAATGCCCTCTCAAACTATTTGGGTGACTCCTACAATGGCTGGTGATACTTAAAAACCTAAGGTCGGTGCGCTCTCGAAAGGTAAAGAACCTTTTTTTTTTAAAAAAAATACCTCAATTTTTGATGTAAAATGTCTTCAGTAAGCAGATCAATCTTATTGTCTTTTTTTCATTTTACTCTAACTTGGTTATCGAGATTTGGCTACCAAAGCTTGATTCATTATTTTTTTTTGCACAAACAGAATTGGTTTCCACCATTGCATCAAAGAGATCAACTTTACGAGTCTTACAAAAATATTGTGTTTACCTTGAAATAAATCATGACTGAAAAATTTTGTTGCTGACTTTGCTGTTGTAAATAAAAGTGTGAAAATCATTGGGTAAAACAGTTTTTTCTCAATCATTTTATGATCAATAGCAAAGGGACCCAAGGAGATGTTGCACGACATTAACATCTTGCAGCCCCTGCAGAAAAAAAGGCTCTTCAATGACACTTTTGACACTCGGATCCTTGCAGCGATCCGTATAGGCAAAAACAAACTCATTACAAGAGACCCAGGTATTGCTTGATTGCTTGATATAGTCACTAGATTGTAGCTTGTTTGTGACTGCTCAATATAGTCACTTGATTGTAGCTTGTTTGTGACTGCTCAATATAGTCACTTGATTGTAGCTTGTTTGTGCTGAGTTCTTTAAAAAAAAAAAAAAACAAAAAAAACTGTCCATCAATATTTCTTTTTTTTTCAGTTTTGAATTGGATGTATGTTTCTAAAAGCAGTAAAACTCAATGATAATAGTCATTATGATTATGTCATTAGCTCTTCAGGTAGTAGTAATTCTAATGGTTCATTGTTGAGTATATTACAAATTTGTGTAAAATTTTGAAATCAATAATTTTTTCTTTTCATATTTCGAGTGGTGTTTGGCCATTAGACTTGTTATATCGCTAGGGGACCATGTTTTTTAATAGAAAAAAAAGTTAAGGTTGAACTTTTTAAAGCATTACATTTATATTTATATTTACAGCCTGAATGCTTCTGAAGGTTTTACTTGCGGAATCATTTATGATGCCAACTATAAAAGATTTTGCTTTATTTTAGGTGATGGCAACTGGTAACCCGTCCCTGCCAATCCTGGACCTACCAAATACTGAGAGGATGCCAAAAATGTTTGGCTGTTTAATGTGGCCCTGGACCCTATCAAGTTCATTGACCTGTCTCATATCTGGGTCCCACATAGACATGGTCCATTCTATGTTGGACAGGTTAGCAGCTTACAACAAGATAGCAGTGCCTCCTACGTATCTTGAATCTGATTCGCAATACGATCCTAAGCACCTTGGTAGCTTCTGGGGACCCTGGCTGTGAATGTGTGCTGGCTGTGAATGTGCACTGGCAGTGAATGTGTGCTGGTTGTGAATGTGCACTGGCAGTGAATGTGTGCTGGCTGTGAATGTGCACTGGCAGTGAATGTGTGCTGGTTGTGAATGTGTGCTGGCAGTGAATGTGCACTGGCAGTGAATGTGCACTGGCAGTGAATGTGTGCTGGCTGTGAATGTGTGCTGGCAGTGAATGTGCACTGGCAGTGAATGTGTGCTGGCTGTGAATGTGTGCTGGCCACCTGCTTTTGCTCCGTTTCTTATTCAATCATTGTTATTCCTTTCCTAATCTAGTTCTTATTCAAAATATTATTAAGATCTGTTGTTGACTATGTGCCTTGATGAATTATCCTGTGCTGTCTTAGCAATGCTATCAAACAAGTTGTCTTATTTGGCGAGGTATGGGTTACATCATGAGATTTTTAAAAAAGTTTTTTTTCCTTTTTAAAATATCTTTTTTATCCCTCAAATTGCCATCTAAACTAAATTGATTACATAATAAATAAATTATCTTCTCTGCATCTTCATGTTGAATCCAATATCGCAAGTGCAGAGGTTAAGAAATGTCAATCTTTGGGTTTATCAATGATTTAAAATGTTCAAAATGTGAAAACAGACTGTTTGATGTGTAATGATGACTGTGCAGTTTTCATATTAAATCCTCTTATTCTATTAGCCTGCAGGATCTTTCAAGAGAAAGAGATCGGCGCCTATTTTCTTCTGGTTGCGATAAATAATTTAAATTCTTTTGCAGATAAGGGCACATTCTTTTAATCCACTAAATGCTGAACCATTCTTGGATGGAATACTAGCTTGTTCAGCAGGAGCTTGAGTAGAAAATCTTTTTTTTTTTTTTTTATTACTTTTTTTTATTATAAAATTTGGTTTGTTAGTAATGTTTTTGTGGCCAGATCACTATGAGAAATGATGGCAAAACTTCCTTTGAAATCTTATCTCTATCATAACATTACATGTGCACGATCTCAAAGTCAAGGTTAAACATTTTTTTTCCATAATCCAAAACTGTAACCAGATACTCTTGCAGTTTTTTGAACCAACAAAAAACTTAGCCTAAAGGTGATCCAGTGAAGAGTAAATGAGAGAGCTATAGAGTTTGTTAATATTTTAAAACAGCTTGTATGTCGCTCATTTTGCATTCTGAAATTAACATATAGTTTGTTTTTGTTTAATCGGAAATTTCACTTTCACTCATGGTAAAGAAAGTATAAAACAATTTTGTTTTATCTTTCGTAACAAGTATTAAGGGAAAAAAGGGGACATATCAAATGAAAGGGCTGTTTTGATATTCCAATTAAAATCTCTGAACTTATACACTTCAAAGGTTTTGATGAAAATATTATTCAAAATTGACTGCTTTTTTCATTCCTCATAAAAATTGCATATTGCCATTAAGCACAAATAAAATTAATAGGTAGTGAACCCTGACCTCCGACCCAAAGAACAAGACGTAATATTGACCAGGCTAAAAATAGAGTAAAATTAATGCAGTGACGTCTCACTTCAGTCTAAGCCTCAGCACATTTTAACCTCTCAGTCAAGTCATTATAACAACCAAATAAATTGACAATTTAGTTCCTAAAATATTTTTTCAACAATTCTGAATACAAAGAAGCTCCCAATCCGCTCTATTAACACACACATTCCTAAAACAGTTTATAAATCATGTGTTTCTTCGCTTTAATATAAATTTTGGTCTTTATGCTCCATCTCAAAATATTTATTTAAGGGGAGATTTTTGGTCTATGGTTCCCATGGTTACTAGGGTTTTTTGTGGATTGGAAGCGCGAATTTAAAAAACAAACCTATTAGTCCTCCATCTTTCCATTTAAATTCAAACATGTTAAGCAAAGCTGTATCTATGAAAAAAAATGTTTTCTGTTATAGCATGATACATTCTCTGCTACAAATGAGACAATTATTAAAATCGATATTTTGAATTCGATAAATACGGCCTAAAGTACTGGGAAAAAAATACCAAAACTCATAAATCTAGATCTAAGTTAATATAAAGTAAATATATCTCTATAGTAAAGTAATCCAGCAAGTGCATTTCAGAAGGCCTTTTCTTGAAGTAACACTTAATAAATCATTTTTACAACCAAACCATAAGGATGCGTGTAGAATCATGACTGTAACTTGTGCAATTTAGAAATAACAAATAACGCGTCTTTATTCAACTCTAAACGAAAGCAATTGAGCACATAAATGTAATCGATACCACCTTGGTATTAACAAAATAATGTTGTTGATTTTTAAACTGCGTTTTTTTTTTCTTTTCCAACTGTGAGGAGCCGCTGCAACCCCGCTCACTCCTCCAGAAAACTCATCATTATGAGCATAGTTTAGCTGATATGTTGGAGAGCAGTAAAACTCCTCATATTCTTGCCTTGAGTTTCATATATGGCGTTTCACATTATTAAATATATAATGTAGGCATTTCTTTAGCTGCCTTGAAAAATTCTATTGCAGTCAACACTGCTTAAGTCGATGTCCAGGGGACATAATTAAAAAATTGACTTACATAAAAAATCGACCTGATTTTTTTCAGCTTTCTCCCCTGATTGAAGCACGCACACACACACACACACACACACACACAATCACTCACTCTCTCTCTCTCTCTCTCTCTCTCTCTCTCTCTGTCACACACACACATAAATATATACATATATATATATATTTTTTTTTTTTTGGGGGGGGGGAAGGGAGGGTTATTTGCAGAGGTCCAGTTTCCTTCACCAAAAGTGCTCACAGGTTCATCTGTTTTTATATTTATCACTGAACTATTAAAAAACAGGTTTGAGGCTCTGACTGTGAATTAAAGTTATACTGAGCTTTCTCAACTTAAACACTGGTCCTTCTTCATATGTGTCTAAACAGTTTTCACACGTACGTCAAATTCATTGGATCATCCCTCTGGTTTTTGTTATTGTTGTCGTCGAAATATGACCGATTACAGGAAATTTATTTTAACTTCACCTATCTATCTATCTATCTATCTATCTATCTATCTATCTATCTATCTATCTATCTATCTATCTATCTATTTATCTGTCTATCGATCGATCAATCTATCTATCTATCTATCTATCTATCTATCTATCTATCTATCTATCTATCTATCTATCTATCTATCTACCTATCTTTCTATCTGTCTATCTTGCTATCTATCTATCTATCTATCTATCTATCTATCTATCTATCTATCTATCTACCTATCTATCTATCTATCTATCTATCTATCTATCTATCTATCTATCTATCTATCTATCTATCTATCTATCTAACTACCTATCTTTGTATCTGTCTATCTTGCTAGCTATCACGTCGATTTGTACATTGTAATCATGGGCTGTGATAAGGTTTTAAACGAAAGCATCGATAATGAATTGTTAATAATTCGAGCACAGTGGCTAGCGGGTGCGTTTTAAATCTGCAGTGACCCTTCTGTCGCGGGCTCGAGCCCCTCCACCGGCGCCCCGGCCTGACGGAGGACCTGAAAGCCTGAGATCACCTTATTGTGGACTGGCTATGTAAAAAAAACAACTAACCTTGTCAATATTCTCTTCAAAACTGTAGGCCAATCCTGAGCTGTGACAAGGCTCCAAACTCACACCGTCAGTTCTTATTGATTCTTAGTGCACAAGGCTGGTTGATTGGTTTTCTGACGATATCCTGTTCACCTTCAGCTTGATTTCAGGCTTTTAGGCCTTTCGTTATTCCAGAGTGCCGGTGGCGGGGCTCGAACCCGCGAAAGAAGTTTCCCGGCCTATCTCTGGTAGGCACGCTATAAATATGTGCCGCGAACGACCCTTCCAATTATAATATCCACAAAGCACAAACACATGCCATATTATAAAGCCAGACGGTTACACTTAGCGGTTACAATAAATATCTTTGTAAAAACTGATTCCTGAAACACAAGGCTGGGCTCACTTCTGCTTTACTACTGGCTGGTTATAATAACTCATTAGTCAGTACAACGTTGGGGATTTTTATAATTTTAAACTTCCTACATGGTAGCTTTGCTTATAAAAAGAGGCGCATCCTTGTATTCTTACTAGTGACACGGCTGACTTTGTCCCTACAGCAATCAGGGCTTTTAATTCCACGTACTTTCCACATACTAAACTGTGTATGTTTTCTTTCTGAATTATTTAGCCAAGGAATTTTATCCTGGTGAAATTCATGTGAATAGAATCCTCAAGGCTAGTAGCATTCATATTAGTTTGTGCTTAGTAGTTTGATTTTACTTCCTTTTTTTTGATGCTCCTTTTATTCCCTGAGAGGGATGCTTGTTTCGGAGTAAGAATGTTTCCTTAACAATTATTTAAAAAAATAATGGAGCAAGTGTTGGATAGGCAAACCAAAATCTTTCCCTTGTTTTTCTGTGTTCAATTTAAATAATTAAGATAAAAAAAAAAAAACTTCTGCTACTCATTGTTGTTGTTTAGTGTTTTTTTCCTCAACTTGCGATTTGTTATGCCCGTATAGTTTCAATATAATTTATACCAGTAACTTTTAATTGGTCGTCTGTGTTATACATTGCCGAGGAAACATTCATTTTTCAATAAAGACATTGCTAAATAATTCGTCTCTTTTCAGTAAAGGCAGAATTGTAATCTATACAGTGAACCTCTGGCTGATAGCTAGTGCAGTAAAGATGTCATTTATAATTATAGAAATTGTCAGTTGTCAGTCAGAGTTTATTTATCTTCAATATACTTCCTTGTTCAAACTTTACAGCTTACACAATCTGTAAGCAGCAATTTTTTGTCCTCTTTTCCGATTAATGAAAAGTGGAAATCGAACTGAAGAAAAAAAAAGTGTTTTTTCAATGCGATTTACTTTCATTCTTAGGTGAATACAAAATCCAGTTAAGTGCGAAGGATTCTCAAAAATGAAATTTATATTTAGTGTGTTTTCTCACCAAACTGCCCTGTGAAAACAATGTTTTTTTTCATATAAGACAGCAACAATGTACTATCGTTAAAAATAGACAAGTAAGCGATTTCTTCACGAGCAAAAGAAAGGAAAACATCAAACATTATATACAAGACTAATTTATTACATCAGAACCCACCGCCTCTTTCATTTTTAATCAAAACTTTATAAGTATAAATCACTGATTTTCGGAGCCGTGTCTGTGGTCGCCAAGAACACACGACTTTTTAAACCCAAAGACAATCTATTAGTACAGTCAGACCCGATCATGGAATCAACGTTTGATTTGAACACTGCTTCCAGTTCTCCGGACTTTTTCGAACTGATTTTCTCAACAACTGAATCGTTCAACTCTTCATCCAATCACACAACACCTTTGTTTATCTCTGAGAGAGAGCGTCGAGAGTATCTGCGGAGGCTGCAAGAGCAGACAACCCTGGCGATGTTACCTGCTATTGTGTTCATTTTGCTTTTGGCCCTTGTTGGTCTAATCGGTAACTCTTTGGTACTCTATGTGTACACTCAAAAACTTCCTCTAAATGCCAGTCGGTACTTCATATGTGTGATCGCAGCCTTTGATTTGGTCAGCAATGTTTTCTTGATTCCAGGTGAGTAGAGAAACGTTTAGACACGTGCCAGATATGAGATGCAACGTCCTAGTGAATAATAAAAAAAAGTTTGAATCCTCTTAGTTCGATGATTCTTTGGCAAAACTTTTAGCCACATCTGTCCTCTCTGGTTCTTCTCTCTAACACACTTTAACTGATTTCTCAACTCTATATTTATTTCTCAACTCTATATTTATTTCTCTCGATCTCTCTCTCTCTCTCTCTCTCTCTCTCCTTCTCTCTCCCTCTCTCTCTCTCTCTCTCTCTCTCTCTCTCTCTCCCTCTCTCTCATAGCAGGAACTTGATAATCATGATGTGATAGGATCACTTATATTTTCTCTTACATTAAAAGATTAGTGATACCGTGCAAGCACAATGAAAAGCAGTGTAAGTTTGCCCAATCTTTTATTTAGAAATTGAGGCTTATATCAAATGGATCAATATGATAACATAATTGACGAATGTTGGTAACGCCGATACAATGAATAATCAAAATGTGCGCACTACGTTTGCGGGTTTTGAATATCTCTAGTGGTCTAGTGGTCTACACAAATAGTCATAAATCATGAATTGTTTCTGAGGAAAGCTAGATCCTTAAAAGTCACAACTTAACTATATTTCAACGTCTACAAGATACCAAGATACATTCAGTTATGTAGCATTTGATTTAAAAAATATATACACTACTTTGATAAATCAGCTAAATTAAGCTTTTATTTGAGCTTAAATATAAGGCTACTAGTTAGGACTATTGTAGTCATGTTTTATGTTAGCTGAGTAGAGTGAATGTTTTGTGTGTGTGTTGTGATTGATAGTTCAGCTCGTGACAGCTCAAGCCGGACGGGACTGCAGATTGGCAAGATTTTGGCTGCAGGAGATCACTCCATGTTCGTCGCTTGGACAGAGCGGACGTGCATTTTAACACTCGCATGGAGGAGTCATATTTTAACCTTTTACCACCTCAGTGAAACTGTGAAGCTACGTTTGTATTATTCCTTAGGCCGTGTGCCTGAAGACTAAGGATTTATGTTCTTGTGGGACTGAAACGGTGGTATTTGAAGTTTAATGATAATTGATGTTTGAGGCTGTGTGCCTATACAGATCTATGAGCAACTGAATTGGTACCATTTCCTATATTGCTTGTGTTTGCCCCTCGCGTAAGGGCGTATCACCTGTCTGGCGAGTGACAGTGTGTTGGAGGCAGTGAAGGTAGTTGGAGAGAGACTGTTTGGACTGTTATCATTGTGTAGAGAAGGTAGTTGGAGAGAGTTTAAGGACGGTTAAGGACACTGTTATCATTGTGAATCAAGAACTGTTTGTGCAGGAGCCAGGACCAAAAGACAAACTATATTATTCTTCTACAAGACCAGGATCTACGAGGATTTAGCTTAGGAGCGTGTGTTTGCGCGCGTGGAATATATATATATATATATGTATATTAATTATATTTATAGAGTATGTTTATTAATTAGATTTCTAAATGTGACCTAAAGATCGTAGCTATTGATTTATATCTATTAGTTGTACCTGTAGTTATATCTCTGGATAAGATCTGAGGATCGTATTTATCAATTTATGTCCATGAGATAGTATCTTGGAGGGGAGTTCCTCGGGAAGTGAATTAATATGCACTAACGTACTTAAAGATATAAGATTTCCTATTTTTTTCTATTTATCGCGCCTGCGTGCGTGGGCCTTAGATTTAATTCGCCTCATATATCTCTGTCTACTTCTTTGTGTGCCTGTCCTACTTCTTTATGTTATTATTATTATAATATAAGTTTCCTGTCGTTTATTCCTTGTGTTCCGCCTTTTATTTGGTGTGTCCTTCTTGTGCAGTCGTTTGTTCTATCTCTATTCCCTAACACTACTTTATCCATGATCTAGAAGTTCGGATCCAGCCACCAACGGATGGTAAAGAAATTACTTTAGACCACCATAGAACACCATGCAATCATGCATCCAAAGCGGGCTCATTCAAAAACAGTTGGGCAAACACACGCTTCGATAACACTCAGGGCTGCATAAAAACAATGTAACATACTTAACCCAAAGTTATGCTCGATTATATAATCTATTTCCTGCTTTATATCTATCCATACATCTAACTTTCCTTTGCCTCAGCCACATTCCCTTTTTCATTTAGTTTTTTTCTCTAATATTCAGCCCTTCCTTAATCCATCTCCCACTTCTTCCTTCTAAAAAACGCCACGGTTAATTCTTTGTGAGATTTCTGTCTTCCCTAGCATCACATTATCCCAAAGACTACACTTACAGGGACAAACTGAAATGGACAGAACAATAAGTGTTTGATTAAACTCAGATCTTCCCTTTCTGTTCTCGACCTCTTCCAGGCGAAGTGTATGATATGCTCAACCTTTGGGACTTCGACCAGCCCATGTTGTGCCGGGTTCGCTTGGGGCTTAATGCGACTGTCACGATAATGTCTGCTGCTATACTGAACGCGCTGGCCTTTGTCAGGTAAGCTTACTGAACTAATCGCCTATCCTTCAACTCAGAAATCTGGTTTGATTTGTCTTTGTCTAAAGCCTATCTACAACAAGGTGATCTCAGGCTTTCAGGCCCTCCGCCAGGCCAGGGCGCAGATGGCGGGGCTCAAACCCGCTACAGAAGGTCCCAGTAGATCTCAGGGCGGACTCGTTCTCTAATGTGTCATCGATGCCTCCCGCCAATCTTTTTTTTTTGTTTTTGTTTTTTTTGTTTTTTTGTTGTTTTGTTTTGTTTATGAATTTCTGTTCCTTGACGGGTTATATCATAATATGTATCGCCTATAGCCCGCATAATTTATTTTTTGTCATTTTCAAAAGTTGAATAGTTTAAAAAAATAGAACCGCAAGGAGTGCAAGGTAGAAAGGATACATATGGAAAACAATGGAAAGGGATGCAGGAGGAGGGTAAGGAGAAACGTCAAAGAATATATGATTTTGACATAATCTGAATTGCGATCTTATAAAATAATATACCGAGCTTAATTCTTGCACGCAAAATTAATATATCAGCCTACTATGAGATACAAAATATGCAAAGTTGTAATGCCAATATATTCGTTAATTTAACTATTTATGTATCAATTGTCCTAATTTTGTTTCAGGTACCGTAAAGTTTGCGTTCCATATGGATGGCAAGTTACAATTCGGAAAGCTATACCTATATCGTTCATCTTACTGGTGGGTTCTGTTGGATGTGGGGCGCCATACGGTTATATCAAGGGTCGACACACGAGACAGACGCCACATCCGGGTATTTACGGAAGTGCTTGCAGTACCGACGATGCCTTTATAGATACAAACTGGTCTTTGGTCATCCCTTTTTTGTTCTTTGTTCTCTTCTGTTTTTCAACCATGGTGATCGTTGTTTTGTACGCGTTGGTGGTCGCCAAGGTCTGGCGGCAGAGAGAGTCTTTGTCAGGAGTTACGTCTGCTGGAGTGGGCAGTTCTAGCAGTGAGAGTGGCGGGGTGACACATTCTTCTTCAGGAGCCACAGGAAAGTCTAGTGGGAATAGCCAGGAAGAAAATGGCGCTGAAAATGGTATAAATGGTACAAAAGAAACAGATCGAAAAGATTTTTTCAAAGACGAATCCTTATGTTCAGTAAAGATGACTAAGTCATCCGAAATCGTGGTCATTTCGGACACACGCCCACAAAAACAGGAAGAAGCTAAGAGAAAAGAAACTGGAAAAAATGCAGGAAGCAGAAATAGCTCGGGCAGCAAAGCTAACGAAAATGAAAGCATCAAAACGAAAGTAACATTCAAGCCGAAGAACACTCTTATTAAAATTACCTGGATGTGTGTCACCATAAGTGTTGTCTACATCATGACTTTCCTACCCTATATTTTGCTGTCACTTGTGGCGAATGTGGAATTATTGGAGAGATTCAACAAGCTCGATCGAAGGTGCGCAGTTAGCCCTCTATAACTTCTTCTTCAGGTCATTTTTCATTAATTGCGCAGCAAATTCCGTTATATACTATATTTGCGATTCAGCTTTTCGGCGAGAGTGTATTACGCTCTTCTGTAAACTTTTTTGCTGTTTCAGAAAGTAAACACTGATAATTGACTTGCTGCACATAGGGTGGAGTATGACTTTACCATTCAAGGTTACAATGTGAAATCATCACAAACCTTGCACACTGTTTCAAACTTAGGTTTAATTTATAGCAGGGTCACTGCAAATAACATCCCTATATAATAATCATTGTATAAAATTAGATTCCATAATTATTAAATTTGCTTTTTAAAAATTTTTTTTTGAAGAATAAAAGTATCGTACCTAAAGACTCAAAATTGTGGTTCGAAAAGGAAAAAACCTGTACTTTCACGATTTTTGCGGCGTATCAAGATACTTTGGTTTTACTTTCGACTGACGCGCGTGCCCGAAACTCCCCAGTTCGGCTAGCCTTTGAAAAAACTGGAAGCTTCGCTTTTAATCAATTGAGGGGGGGGGGGGGGG
>BLXT01007928.1:540174-550403 GCA_019648995.1 Plakobranchus ocellatus
GAACCAAAGAATTAGCCATCTGAAATGTAACCTTATTCCACTCCCCTCCAGTATATTTCTTGATTAAGATTGAATAATCACTGCTTTTGCAGCAAGGCAAAAAAAAAAAAAACAAAAAAAAAAAAATCCTGACATTCTTTCGCGAATGAAGTGAAAATCTCAGAACAAAAACATAAACTAAACAAGGTGCTTTGCATATCGCAGCCTTAAAAAGGTTTAATTTTTAACTGAGGATCACTTCATGTAAGCTATGAATAGAGTTTGCATTTATCATTTTGAAGGCTTGGGGCCTGCAATAATTATTTAAAAATTAATCTAGTAACTGCCAAGATTCATTCAGTATTTAAGCCCTATGAACTCGAGATGTGATGTCCTTCTCTAAGAGCAAAAGTAAACCAAATAAAGTTACTGTTATGTGACCTAACCTCAATTCAATTTATCCTTGTCTGAGCAGAACCTGAAGTCTGGAAGTTGATACCTTGACCACGAGAGAGTTTCAGCAATTAGAGATTGACTTTTTTTTGTATAATTTGAAAGAAATCCTTATATACAGTCCAATTTTTCAAAACAAATTTAAATGTTATTATAAAAATCGCCATGATAATTAAAGTTAGACCAAAGTAAAAAATTTCACCATTACAGCAAAAATGAAACGGAGAGTTTGAAATAAACTTTAGCTATCGAGAAACTGACTCTCGATGTAAATAAATATCTAGGCTTGTATTTTAATTTTGCAACCTGATTTGCAATCATAATTACAACATGAAACAACAATTTCAAGATAGGGCCTTCTCTAAATTTCGGTATTGGGCGATATATAATCAGAATCCTGGAACGCAATTTTGGGAAAATCTTGCCAAATTCAGGCATATGGATCCTAATTAACGAAGATCTACATTAGATTTTTTATCCAACAATATCAAGATGACTTAACTTTATCAGAATTAGGCCCAGATCTAGATCTAGACCTATCAGGATCTGGATCTACACCCAGACTCTAGGTTCCAATAACATACCTGTATTCTAGATTTTAGATCAAACTTGGGTGTTGATCTATGATTCCGATGAAGCAGTCTGTAAAGATCTAATCTAGAATCTAGATCTAAATTTAGACTCTGGGCTAGGCTGAATCTCTATCTAGGCCTACCCAACCTCGATTCGATTTAACCAAACTCATAGATTTTTTTTAATGCTATTCTTTAGGGCAAGCCTAGATCTAATAATATTTACTATCGAATCGATAACCGGAGCTGCGTTCAATACGCTTCATTTAACCGTTCAGTAGGGACTTGAAGTGTCCATATGTTTACTGTCGCATTTGGTCCACTTATTAGAGCGTCCTGGGACAATTGTCCCAACTATTGAACACAGCTTCGTATGGTTATGCCAACGACGACTAAAGTTTTCAAAAAACACAGATCTAAGGTTGTGTTGGATTTAAAGGGGCGAGCGGCGAAATAAAAATGTTTTTGTTTTCACGGCAAAACAGTATCAATCTCGGAAAAAGCAAAGGCGTCACACGCTAGTTAAAAAATTAAAGAATTGTTTGTTGAAAACCGCATGTCAATCAGTGCTAGCATTAAAAAGCCTTTTGCTTTTAACCCGCCCGCCACCACAAATAGATAATAAAATACACATTCTAATCTCACTACTCCTTTTTCCTTTGAGAAACTAAACCTGTGATTTGGCAAATGTCTCGTGTGTACCTTTAGGTTGAAAACTTCGCCTAATCTAGTATCGACTGTTTTTTACAATAACTTTACCTTTTTGTGTCTGTTACATCAGATTTTACTTTTTTTTCAGATTGTGTTGAAGTATCGAGAAGTTGGAATCGAAATTTATCTCGGAGAATGTAAAGGTACCTTTTGCGAACTTTTTTCTTCTTCTAACACAGTTGTGTAAAAAAAAAAAAAAGTAATTGTCTTACTTAGACTTACTGACTTCTCGTTTTTTGTTTGTTTTTTTTTTCGGGGGGGGGGGCGTTGTATCATGTCGTAGAAATTACTTCTGCCTTATTGCAAAGAAAGGACACTGCATTTAAAATGAGTCTAGTAGCGACAAAACAGGCCGATATTATTCGAATGTATGAATATGGAAATTTGATGAAGAAACCATTTTTCTCTCTTCCTTTAGGCTCAGTTATTATTCTTCATAGATATCGCATTGGTCAACATCAGCAAATTCCCAAGTAGTTAAAACCAAACACAGAAAGTGGCCATTATTTTCTGAGGTTTCTAGTTATTTGTTGTGTTTAAAACATTGAAGGAATATTTTTGTGTGTGTGTGTGTGGGTTTTTTTTTAGCAATTTTTCTTAAGAATTTGGTTTCGATTACAATATGGAGAAATCCGATTTCTAATTGTATATAAGTAAACAAGCATTAAGTGTTCAACCTCCTGTCGATGATAACCCTTTTTTTTTCCTTCCATGATTATTTTTATTCTTTTCGTCACCAACATTGTTGATACTGTCGAGCCATTCCGGAAGACTTGATGGTGATTTTCAATCTTGATTGATTCACTGATTAAGGATAAGAAAGTAACGTAAGAAGATTTAGCCTGAGTTTATCACAACTGAGCTTAATTTCAATATTGGACACATACAATAAAAAAAAATGTCTTTAACTGTTCAATGGGTTGATACACCATAAAATAAATGAGTGCAAATATTCAAGCTCATATCAATATGCCCCTCTCCAAAGATTTATAAAAAAAGTATAAGATGCATTGTATCATAGAAACACCCCGGGCTTTATACTTTACTATCGGTATGATCGCACCTGTATAGGCCGGAATTAATTTACTAATGTAGTGGGCACATTCACACATATCCACAGACATATATCAATGAACGCTCTGTATAAACTTTAAACTGGGTTTGCTGTGTGATCTTTCTCTCCTCAGCCCCTATCCGTGTGATGCTGGACAGATCAGGATTCTATAACAATGTGTACAGAAGGAATGTTTGTGCTACTCTCCATCATGCTGTGAAAGTCGCCCAGAAAACGGCGGCCATGTCAAGGGAGGTAAGTTATTCATGAAGAGAAGTCTCTTAATATGAAATGGTTATAAACCCTTAATAAGATTGTCGCAAAAAATAAATTGCCAGCATATTAAGCCCTTTATTTTGTCGCTTACATTATAAACAAAACGATAAATAGAGGCATGAAATATGATCTCTTGAAACAAATTTAAAAGTTAAGGAAAATTAGTTTCGTCTAAATCTATAACCATCTATTGACATTGCAGTTTCAATTTACCTTCCCATTACATTTGTTCTGATTAATCAGTATTTCATCTTTACGTCCAATATGACCGTCGTTTTTGGGTGATTTTTTTTTCTACTTTATAATTATTTGGGCTCTTTTTAATCATAAGGCATTGATTAAGTTTGCATTTAAAACATGAAATATGCATTTTATTCAAAGTTTTTACTCCTGGGCAGGAGGCCATGATAGGAACAACAACCGACAACACTGGTGAATTCGCTCAAAGCCTCCACGCTGTGCTAGAATTTGGACTGGGCGATTTGATCCATTATTGATGCTCACTTAAACCAGAGTGAAGTTATAAGATTCACGAAAAGGAGTTAGGATAAATGACCAAAACAACAATTCATGCTAAAAAGCACTGGTCCTCCTTTTATTGTTTCTTTTAATTAGTTTTGTTTTCCGTACGTTTTCCTTTCCGCAGACATTGTTGTATCAATGTTTTAAAGGTTTTTTGTTTTTGTTTTTTTTTTCATTTCGATGCATTTTCATCAATCTTCCAGACCTTGGAGAGTTGTTATGATATGTCGCCAGACCAGTTCCTGTCCGAGGGAGGGTTTGTCAAGCTGGACATAGACTCAATGGAATCAGTGGACCGTATAGTGGACAACAGGCAACCTACGTGATGGCCACCAAGCTGCCCCCACCTTTTCCAGAGACTCGAATGTTTGACTCGAATGTTTACATACTGTTATCATCTTTCAAAGTTTGAGAAAACAAACAACGAGAAAAAATCTAATGCTTTTTTTCGGATTTTAAAAATAAAATACACTTTTCACTGTACATCATGCTAACACATGCGACCTAGGTCATATGCTTAATTTAAAAGGGTAAAGTCTAAAGCTGATTATTCCGATCCTACTCAGATATTTTATCATAGTTTATTGTCATATCATGATCATATGGTAGATGTCATATGTTGCACTTAAATGTACTCTGCAACTCCAACTGACTTTGATGAAAGTACATTTTTTTGTTACTTCATTATTTACCAGTGTTGTAACGAATGACATGTCTAGTGATGTGTGCCCTTTGTAGTTATCGCTCTTAAGAGAATTTTTGTTGTTGTTGTTGTTGTTGTTTTTTTTTTATCTGTACACTACCTTTTATCGTCACGGATAAGTTTTATACTGCTGTACAATTTTTTTTTTAAAGTCTTCCTTTTTTCAATGTGTATGTCTATTCTGTTATTGTGTTCTTATGCTTTTACTTTCCTCGCTGTATGATCAATTGGCCCTAATTGTTGCCTTGTCTGAACGGGAATGGTGTGTAGGCTCAGTGCCAGGGCTGACTCGAAATATCGAGACGGGAATATTTCGCTGATTCTGTTCATTTGGAGGAAATTCCAGAAAAGAGGATGGCACAATCTCCACATCTCGAATTTTCTCCATGGTTTTAAAAAGGTGAATGTCGTTAATCACTTTGTCTGTTATTGCAGGAGGGAAATTGGCAAACACCATTCTCTGATCGACGCTCTGAGTTTTCTGCTATATTTTATTTTTCTTTCATGGTCGTTGATGTCATTTAGCGCGATGGGGAGATAGATTGCCCTTAAGTAATGAGAATTGTATTTAAAACAGAGAGAGAGAGAGAGTTTATTTCATTCAGTCTTCAGAACAAAATCTCGCTCCTCTCTGCACATGGCTACAATTATTCTTGATTCTCTTATTAAATATTTTCTTCCCTGACAATAATCAAAAACAAATAAATAATTAACTTTTGCAACTTTAGAAGAAAAAAAATGTGCTTTTTTGAAGTTTATAAAAATTGGAAAACATCCAATTTTCTTGCACCTTTTCAAAGGTTTAATAAGAGAAGGGAAACCTATACTGTTGGACAAACTACCTCTCTGCTCATCGTACTCCTCTCAAACCATTCAGAATGTGAGCCAACAGCATGTCTCACAACTGGATTGAATGCCGTCGAATTCAGTAAGGCACGAATTAGCGGATTGGACATAAATAAGGAGATGGCCGCGACGCGTTGCTACAAATCGAATTATTCCAGATAAATCGTATTAATCTGCCTGACTGAAATACACTGATAGATCTTTGATTCGCGTCAATGTCTTGAAATACTCAAAAGGTAGTGGTCGCACGGTATACATTTGTCATCAATCAGCACCGCGGCCAAATGTGGGCCGTAACCCTGAGATCACCGACACAACAATTATGTCATTCAATACCAAGACAAAGCGCACAGTAGATATATTTTTTTATTCCACCATAGCCGGAAGCCTGCCATTGTTTGTGCGTGGATTGTTTAATGGCAATCTTAATAACGCAAATTTGAAATGAGTAAAATTGACCTCCATTGCCACCATAGTTCATTTTTCTTTGCCCTGTTTCGTCAACCAATCAATTCCTTCATTAGCTTTTTTACATTATGAACTATCTGCCTTAGACTGTGAAAACTGCTTCTATTCTGCAGCCTGCCTTATATTATTTTGACACTGAGTAAAACATTCACTGACCAGCGCATTAGGCACCATAAACTTGTTCATGATCATAGGAATGTTTTTCTCTCTTGGGCGTTTCGATGAAGATAACACTCATAATGTTTTATACTCAGAACTAGGCCATTTTGTTTTCTTATGTACCTTCCTTCTGCTTTAACTGGTAAAAAAAGGTCCAATTATATAATAATAGGGTTCCTATTTTTTAATATAGAGGAAACATAACGTTCATGTTGGCTTATGTTTTGGAGAAAAAAAAAAGTTAGATGGAAATGATTTTACAGTAAAAAGACTAATCTGATATAACATGCTAATTTATACTGACACTCTTTTGAATGTATTGAAAGAGGAAAGGCAGCAAGACAAAAAGGAAGAGGAAAGAGAAAGAGAGAGAGCGAGAGAGAGAGAGAGAGAGAAAGAGAGAGAGAGAGAGAGAGAGAGAGTGCGCGAAAAAGAGATAGAAATATAAAGAAACACCGGCCATGACAGTGACAGACAGTGGCAAAATGAAAAGAAAAGGGATAAGAGCTAGCGAACGATCGAGAGAGAGAGAAAGAAGAGAGAGCGTCTTTGTCTGTGTGTAAAAGAAAGAGGGCAGGGAATATAGGAAGAGAGAGGTCTGTGGACTGTAACTAATTACTTACTTAGAAAAGCAAATAGAAAAGAACCCACGATATCTTTTCACCAAAAAAAAAAACCCCATAAAATTAAAAAAATGTAGTAATAAAATGAATACTCAAAGTGCTACTAATTTGCCTTACAATAGATTCTTCTATTTCTCAAGGCGCTCATTATATATTTTGGGTGCACAAAATGGTTTCTGCTCAAAGTCATGAACCAAAAGATGTAAATACGCACATTTCTCTTGTTTTAAATGTCTGATTTTTTCTCATACATTGTTTAATAAACTTTTTTTTTTCTTTCCCACCCAATTCTCGTTCTCAATTTGTTTTGGTCTCTTTCTGTGTTTGATAAGACTTGTGTTTACCTAAAAGCGCTAGATTTTATAATGCTTTGACTGTCTCAACATAAATTGTTGTTTATTTTAAATGTTAGTACTTTTTATTGGATTCCAATTCACCTGTCTGACGCTAAATACAGGAACAAAAAGTAAATTAAAGTGGATCCATCGCTTAATCCAAGCATCGGGGGACCAGGAGTAAGGTCCTCATTGTTCTTGGGTTTGGCGTTATGAGGTAGTTTGCCATTGCTTTCCTCGCCGCCTTTACTTTCGACGGGTCTTAAGAGATCTAGCTACCCATTCAGTGCTGGGTGGACACAGAGAAGCAATGAAAAATTGACTTGGCACCGACTAGGATTCGATCATCGGACTTTTCACTTGGTAGCCAACTGCCCTACCAGGTGAACCACTGCTCCACCACACGGGAACGGGTACTTGAAAACTTCTAAAAGAAACCTGTGAAAAGAGTCAAATGAGAACAGAGTCCCTACTTTCTTTGCGTCGCGTAAGAATGGTTAAGATTATTCATGGCTTCGGAGATACAGATCCAACGCTGTACTCTCCAGGGATCTGGTCCCTGGTTTGAGTCTATCTGGAATTGCCGTGCCAGACGAAGGTTACGTCTAATAATGCCAGAAAAGAGAAAGGGCTAAACCATACAAGACTGAATTTTAAAAATACTTCTGATCCTGAGAAAGAGCTTTCTAAAGCAAGTAGTACAGCATGTCACACAAGGGAGTGGTAACCAAAATTATAGACCGAGAGGTGGATTGTGTCTCTTTGGTCCTTAGAGATAGAGAGAGAGACAGAGAGATAGAGAAAGAGAGAGAAAGAGACAGAGGAAGGGAGAATGAGACAAAAGGGAGGGGGAGAAAGAGAGAGAGAGAGAGGTGGGGGAAGGAGACAGAAACAAACAGGGAGGGTAGATAGATAGAGACAGACCGAGCAAGAGAGAGGGAGACAGATAGATAGACAGAGAGACAAACATACAGACAGAAAGAGAAGCTGCCCTCTCTCACATTGCAATTTTTATTTTCTGAAAAAATTATTTGACTTTTCGCCGAAGGTTATAACTTGGGAATACACCTTGGTGTAAGTTTTGAACTGTTTCAGTAATGCGATAAACTGGACCCATAGATAAATTCTCAAGTTGAACTGCTTTTATTGGAAATTCAAGTGTGGTCTGAAACGAAATGATATTCACATCATCTATCTATAAATGTGGTGTGGTGATAACATGGATTGCACCGACTGCAAAAGAAAACACGACGGTTCAGTTCAGATCTCAGTGCTCTTCGTGCCTGTAAAAGAAATTGTGTTGTGGACGAGTTTTCTAGATTGCAGTCTCCTCTCCGCCTTTCTAAATATATGCGGAAATTAATTTGTGGCTCTGGTCTTAGCGAACTTCACATGAACGCGGGTTTGATACCACCGTTAATGCATACCTTTGGAAAGGCCAAAGAATTGAGTAGAAACAAGCATATGCATAATCATACACTTGACAGTATGCGATTCAGCAACTGTAACCTAATGAGCACAGCAACGCTGCCCTTGCCTTTTTCCATTTTACATCATGAAAATTTAAGTTTGTGGGGTTAAATTTTGTTATATTCATCACGAAAATTTAGCCTAGAAATTGTTAGATGCTTATATAAAACTAAGGAAAACATAAAGGAAAGAGAAAAAGATGTACTTTAAAATACAGGAACCCGCAGCTGTCGAGACCAGAACCAATTATATGCAAGTTACGTACAAAAAAAAAAAAGAACAAGTTTAAAACGTGAAAGTACATTTTTCGGGTTTTCTCATAGATGGAGAAATGAAAATTGATTTTTAGGTTCAGATATAAATATTTCTTTTGTTTAAAAAAACACTTTTAAAAACGTTAATTTTAAATGTAAGTTGAAGTTACGATGTAGCACTCACTTAAAATGGGGGTCCTTCTTAACACTTGGTTATTATTAGATTACCTGAAAACAAGATATGGAAAATGCACTGGCATAGATTAGCGTCATTTTTTTAAACCCACCTACTCAAGTATGGAAGCGTTATTTTCTTCAGGAAAGCAGAATACCATGAGATATAAAATGCGGAAATTTTGCCTACATGCCTTCTTGTCTTCATACTTAAGGTATTTTTATGAGTATGGGAAGTCGCAGAAGTTTCGTTCTTTCCATCTTCATGCGAGCAATGAAGCTTTGCACTGGTCTGACAAAAACAGTTAGCAGACCAAGCAACTAGTGGCAAAGGAAGTAGGATAAAAAGAAAAGATCATCACTATCAATTTTTATTTTTTTAATTATTTTGTATTTCTACCATGTGCCTCAATGAAACAAGATTGAATACTGTGGCAACATTAATCGTTCACAAGACTCAGAACAAAGAAAAAAGAAAAAAAATATATATTTAATTCGAAATCGAGATTTTAAGACAGTTAAACAATTTTAGGAAAAGCACTATCACAGAAAATGGATCATATTTAGAACAAAATACACGGACACCAACAAAAAATTGTTGCCATGCCAAATTGCTCTCACCTGAAACGTGCAGTAAAATTTTGATTAATGTTCAACAAGTTTCTCATCTCTCGATGTAGTAAAAATAATTAATGATTATAAACAATTATTATACAACAAAAAAGTGTCACTTAGCTAAAAATTAAGCTCACAAAACACCTAAAAGCTCATAGCACGCTTGAAATAACCGAGAAAATATCAGTTCAGCTTTCTTTTTTTAAATCAGAAAACTGTATAAAAAAACATTCTACAATAGTAATTTCATCATCAGAAAAAAAAAAGATAAAAAGCCGCAAATATACTAGTTAAAGTACAAAAATTTGAAACCTATCACTTACTATTCACCGATGTCAAATATCAATATCTTTTCCTAAAATACAATTTAAAAAATTGGTGAAATGCAGTTCAATTAAAATAAATAAATAAATAAATAAAAACGAAGAAATGTATCTGTTATTTAATAATCATTCTTAGAACTTTTGTTATATTGGGCAAAAACAGTCATCAAATTCAATAAAAAGTTTATTAAAAAATTATCAGAAAAAAACAAAACAAAACAAAAAACATAAAAACATAAAAACTACCTTCACACAAGTTCATGTTCACAAAAACACTTGAAAGAAATAACTGGGATTTCTCTCAGGAAAAACGAAATAAGTGACAACAATACTTCAAGTTTGATATCACAGACATCTGTATCAACAAACATTACTATATATTTTAAAATTCTTTTGAAAAAGGACGGATGTGCAGCTACGCCAAGTTGTGTATATAAAACTCAACAAATAAGATTCATACCGACGAATGTTTTTATGTATAGTAACCAGGAAATCGATTGGGAAAAAAAATAACACTCAATTTAAATTGAAAGAAATAGTTGTGACACTCCACACTAATTTCTCATAAGTTATAAAACAGATATTTATTATTATCATTATTATTTTTTTCTTTTTTTATAAGTAACTGTTTCCGTAACCTAGAATATTCTAAACCTAAGAACATTCCCTCACTCCAAAAGGTCTTTGTTTCA
>BLXT01007928.1:600283-602783 GCA_019648995.1 Plakobranchus ocellatus
AAAAAACATGCGACCGAACTGAAAAGGGATGCTCACTATTTGCATCGAGGTCGGTATCCCTTTCAAACCTCATACCTTCAAGGTTCACGGCTTAAGCTAGGCTACCTAGCCAAGCGGCTTACCAATGGATTGAAAAAAAACCCAAAAAGAACCTGATATCACCATGAAAACTGATTCTATTTTACAAAACAGATATTTGCCAATGAAGGAAGTATGCAATACAACGTGTAGAATGTTATTTTGCATAAAGTATCTACTCACCATTCTATGATTGTCTGCATCATCACAAGGGGCTCGAAGCATGCAGTCCACAAATCTGTTCAGGTTTCTGTCAAGTGAGAAAAACAAGAGTAGGAAATGCGTGCAGTATGAAAAGCTTGCAAGATCAAATTGAGTTGAAGAAGTATACATAAATGTATCTAAAGAAAATGGCCTGATTAAAATCGAATGAGAAAATAAAATGTAGAACAGTCGATATAACATGAAGGCATTTGTTGGTTATCCTGAGAATTAACAATAGTAAATTTATGCACATCATATAAACAATGAATCTTAATCAAAGGTGAACAAGGATAAAAATTCCAATCTTCAACTTCTTTCATTATCATGCTTATCATCATTATTATCCTTAATTGCTTCTCCAACATCATCAACAATTGTAGCCAGCAGCATCAACACCATTATCATAATTATAACCTACATCATTGCAATCGTTCTAAAACAAATATGACATATATTACACCTAATGTAAGGTCTTATATAAACATCATAAAAAAGTATACTGATGTCTTGAAATTCTCGACATTGAAAAAATAACCACAAAAAACTATGAGTGCATACAGCAAATTCATTATATTTAGCAGCGGCATCATTATGGGGCAGGAACTGTAAATATCTCAAAGTTTTAACATATTTTATGAAGAACTTTCGACAAAGTCCTTGTGTATGTGGAAAAAAAAAACTTTACACAAGGAAAGAAACAATTTAACAACACCCATATGTATATTTCCACATGTCCCCCTCCAAGATAGAGACATCATTGTATCCGTAATTTCAAACAAAACTCCGACGCGCAATTTACAATGGGTGAGAGAAATACAACCAAGCTTGCTTTCCATGAAATGAATTCCACAGCAAACATTGAAATTTTGCTGTTTTTTTATGAGAGCAAAAAGAAAAAAAAACTGACTTACAATTATTTAATGTGTGCCAAAGTAACAGAGTGGGAAAAATTAACATATAGATGAGAGAACATTAATTACATATACACGTTCTTCACACACATTTAAAAACCCATCTAGATCTATGGATCCAAATCACGAAAGAAACTATTGAATATTTATGATTTACAAATCTATGAATCATTTTTTTAAATTGATGTCTATATTAATAGAAAGATTGAAGAGATGAAGCCCCATAAATATTGGTAAATACATTTTTTTCCAAAATAAACTTAGAATGATGATTTGTTTTTGCTGCTGAAAAATAAAACACAGAAAAAAAAAACATGACATTGGCATTTCAAGAGTTTCATTTGAAATATTTTTTGCTTCAAAAGTGGAAAAGTCGAAAATCCTACATACGATAGCGCCTCTTGCACTGTGGGTAAATAGAATCACACTTGTGAATACGAAACGCGGAAGATAAATGAATCTAGATAACATACATTTTCCGGGTTTTAATATTTTTTTCCACCTTTTTATCATGGTTTGGCTATATTTTCGTGAAAATAATTGCAGCTTTAGTTTTTATAATAGTTCTGCAAAATTATAACTGTGCTTAGGACCTTTGCATCACTGAATCTTTCCCCCTCCACCCTCCTCCAACACACACACACACACACACACACACGGCCTTTGCCATAAACTTGTCTTAATTAAATTTTAAAAAGAAGAAATCTCGATTCTTACGGGCAAAACCATTGCTTCACGTTCTGGCCATTGGCCGCCAATTCTGCTTCAAACGTGCGGGCAACGTAAATCTTGGAACATGTTTGTCTTTCTCTCACGCATACTAGAGAAGAAAAAAGACAAAACAAAAAAACAATTAAAATCCAACATTAAAGCATTTATAGGATGGTAAATTATGGCAGAAATATTACAGCTTCAAAGAATAAAGATCTTTAAAAAATACGAATACAAAGATAATCAATTTTTCATACCTTTGTAAGTGAATTATTCTGTAGAATTTACTTTTAGATGCATCTGCAAAACAATAAATATTTCTATGACTAATATTAATCTTTTGACAACCTATTTTTGCGGTTTTGTAACATGACTTCTGCTATTTTTGTGTTTTTTATTTCAATAAAAATAATACTGGGAATTTTCACCATAATCGTTATCTAAAAACTCTCTGCCATGTTTTTATACACAAAAGCAACAAACCCATGGGCTTTTGCTATTGTCGATTGCATCAAATTCGATAGTGCATAAGATGGTATGTTTGTCGGCCTCCTTTTAAAAAAGTGTTCTAAAATATTTATCAATATTTCTGGCAC
>BLXT01007928.1:607783-611977 GCA_019648995.1 Plakobranchus ocellatus
CGCCCTGTGGTCCAAATCGATGAGGTTTTAATGAGACGACATGTTTATGACAAGAGAGGAATTCATAGCGAAAACTAAAAAAAAAGAAAAACAGAACAAAACAACAACACAAAACCAAGTAAACCCCGAAAGGGGCGTAACTCTTTTTAAACAGTACGGCTTTTGAAATTTCAGGGATATGACGTTAAATAGTTTTTTGTTTTTGTTTTTGTCTGTTTTTTTGTTTTTTTTACGCAAAAAAGAAATGCATTGTAAAGATTGGAAAACATCTGCTTTTACGACAAAAAAGAAAATCAATGGGAATGAGAATTGTTCACTGTATACTCCAACATTTTGCCTACATCCTATGAACATCAGCACATGACAATATCTAGGAAACGCAGGCTCTTGCCCATAAAAACATATTCAAGATACACGTTACCCCATAATGCTGCAATCTACACACCCAGCTTCTCTCCTATATAGATGAACAGATAAATCATATTTGTGTTGAAAATTGTTTTAAAAACTGGCCCACGTAGACCACCCTGGGTAAATAAATTATGCAAGGAATAACCACACCCTCTCTCGGCTCAGAATGATAACAATCACAAACGCATCTTTCCAGTTGGCTGTTTCTAGTTTATGCTGGTAGTCGGGTTGTGCAGGGTAGTGCTTTGTTTTTCAAAGTTTTTATGAAACCAAATTTTTCTGCTTCTATTTTTTTTTTTTTTTATAACAGCTAGGTCAAATGTACTTTAGCGATACATGACGTTTAAGCCGAGAATTATATTTTCAGAAGCAGTATACATAACATGCTTGTTGTGCTAAGTGCTTCTCTTGTTTGTAAGAAGTAGAAGTCACTGAGAAAGGGAGCAACACTTGAATATGACTGAACGGGCAAGGCTGTTTGTTGAGCGTGAATGTTTTTGAGTGATTTGAGAGAGAGAGAGAGAGAGAGAGAGAGAGAGAGAGAGAGAGAGAGAGGTGGGTGGGAGTGAAGTAGTATGAGGTTGTTTATGACAAAGCTAGGTCATCCGATAGCCGTAAGGTCAAGCTGTCACAAGCCGCCCATGTCCCTACCAGGCCCTCAGTGGCACGCCCTCGGATCCGGACTCAAATCTCATAGCTATCTGTGGCCTTGGTCACTTACCGGTTTAAGCTCTCAAGGAAGCTAAAGGGACATCAGTGAGACAACTACACGGATAAAAACACTGACTAATGAAATGAGAAAAGATGAGTTAGAAACAAGAAAAAGCAATTGAACGTATGAACGTGAATGTAGTATGACGCAAAAGAAGCCAGTTATTAGAAAAGATGAAATTGAGAAATCATAGCTCAATACTTGCAACACTTCATTGTGTAGGAGACTTCACTTTTATCTACAGTCACTGCTAGTGAATATTGAATATGCGACACGTTGTTTCATTGACTTTTAAGGTAGAGCCGAAGCGTAGATAACATTATCTGAAGTGGTCGAAAAAGTTAAAAAGACAATTTAAAAGTCAGAAACATGACTGTCTACTAATGGATAGGTAATAGTTTGTCGCAAAAAGAAATGGATTGATATTTGTGGAGTTTTTGAGATAAAAAGCAACATTAAATTGATGAGATCCAAAAGTCAAATGATCAATATGCAAAAGGGAATAATCAGGAACGGGATCAATAAGAATTGTCAAATATATAGGCTGTGTTTGGATGTGACCATCGACAATATTGTAGATCTCTTTGAAAAACTGGGTCTAGACATTAGTACCTCCTACAAGTTATTGAGATATTTAAGTGTTTGTATTGCTGTACATATCCTGGAAAGAGGGTGTTCATTATAAACGATGTAAAATGTCTGTAAAATAGAATGAAGGTTAATGACTCAAGGTTCACAGGTTGATATTAGCGTTGCATTCTCAGAGCTCACAATATAAATATTAGAAGCGCGTGGATATTATATATATATATATATATATATATATATATATATATATATATATATATATATATATATATATAGAGAGAGAGAGAGAGAGAGAGAGAGAGAGAGATAAATAGATGGATAGATAGATAGATAGATAGATAGATAGATTGATAGATAGATGTAAATCGGAATTGACAGGACAAAGATGCAGGCTAAACTATGGGGTATAAAGATGAAAATAAACAGGATTGTAGCAAACTCATCACGATGATTAGAAAACATCAGTTTGTCAAGATTTACATTTTGTATTACACATCCTTCAGACATTTCGATCTTCGACGAAAATCGCTGGAATTAGGATAATTCATAAAGTTCCTTTTTTGAAAGCAAAGCTATTGGCGCAAACAATAGGGACGTTATCAGCGAAGAGAGAATTTTCATTTCAATGAATAATTTCAATTTTATATATATATATATATATATATATATATATATATATATATATATATATATAACATATTTTTTTTTCAAACTCGGTAGATATTGGAACACAGAAATTACTGAATCTCTTCTCTATGTGTTGTAGTGAAAGGTTTTAGATTATATAAAGTAAAAAATCAATTTATTTTTAGATTTTTTGGAGTAATAAAAACGATATCAATGACCATATTAATCTTTGCACGTCTGTTGGTCAGAAGAACTGCTTTGCTATGTCCCTGGTGGCAAGGGTTAGAGTAACCTGGCCTGAAATCTGGAGGAGACGTTCGTTATCCATTTCACCGGGCCGAGCAGACTGTCGTGTGTCGTCAAAATGAGACCAGAAGGCGCGAGTTTACCTGCTGAAGTATGATCCAAGTCACGTGGATTACGAAATACATTCAAAGGGCTTGGAATTCTACCAACAGAAGAACGCAAGGACGAAATGATATTTGTTTGACGGACAATCCACTGGCTTTCAAACATTTAAAAAAAAAAATTTAAAATATTCTTCTTGATGAAAGTAAATATTAGTGAAGGCGTTGTAAAACAACTCTCTCTCTCTCTCTCTCTCTCTCTCTCTCTCTTTCTCTCTCTCTCTCCGTCTCTCCCTCTCTCTCTGTGTATATATAAAAAATATATATTATATATATTTTTTTTGCATTGCGTACAGACACAGTATTTATTATCCTAATTGTAGTTTCCACTCCTGTTATTTCTCTTTGTCAATATTTAGGTGTTACTTGATACCTGTATAAATGAAACAGTTTTTTCTCTTATCTTTTTTTAAAGAAAATTGCGATGCATGATTTGCTAACACTCACAGTCTATAATATAACATGAAGTTTGTAAAAGCATCGACACTCTAAATGTTACCATGCTTCTGGTTCTGCATGTATGTGCTGAGATCGCGCAGTAGCATAATTCTCAAGTCTTTGTCTTGATTTCAAAACACAATCTGAGATTCTACTTTAAAGCTTCTGATAACTTTTGGCAGCGATCCAAATTTTTTTTGTTATTCTATTATAATATGCTTTCCTTTTGACTTGGTATTTTAAAATCTGGCTTTTCTCGGATGCCCTGTTGTGTGTACCTGATTTTTTTTTTTTCTGATATCAACCAAAAAAAGATAAACCAATTCCATCAATGTTATAACCTTACAATTATAAGTCTCCTTCATTTTTTTTTGTTTGATGTAGCGTTTACTCTCTCCGGTTGTATTGCAACAGCTACTGAACATATTTGTGTTTCACTGCAAGAGAAATAAAAGATAAGGGAGAGGAACTTTATTTCATAGGATGTTTGTCGGCTATACTGAAAAATGGGTCGTGCGTCTTTAAAGTACCGACCTGAAGTAAAATATTGCAGGGGTGAATGTGATAGAATGTCTTTGGCCTGTGGCCATTATCATGCGGGGGGGTAGAGCCTAGATTTCTTCATTACTGCCTAAACTCATGCAAGATTCTCGACAGTTTGGAGAAAGTTTATAGTTTCTCTTATGCCTATGATGTCTCCACAAACTTTAAAAAAAAAACTGCTAAACAAACACAATAAAGAAGTATTTAATATGAAAACCGGAATGATCATACAAAATTAGAAAATCTAACAGAAGGGAGCTAAGACCTCAGTTTTGTTTTGTTTTTTCATTCTTTGGTATTGTCAAATTCAACAACAAAAAATATGAATATGTTCAGGTGATTTTGGGACGTAATTGATAAAGCTTCCTCCACATGACACCTCGACACGGCTACGACATTTCAGTTTTGCTGTTGATCTAGATCGCAATATCCTCAGCCTGATCATTTTTGTCTCCTACAGATCATTGA
>BLXT01007928.1:693811-705520 GCA_019648995.1 Plakobranchus ocellatus
GTAGTAGTTGTAGTAGTAGTAGTAGTAGTAGTAGTAGTAGTAGTAGTAGTAGTAGTAGTAGTAGTAGCAGCAGCAGTAGCAACAGCAGTAGCAGCAGTAACAGAAGTAGCAGTATTAACAACAGCGGCAGCAACGGCATGACAGTAGCAATAGCAATAGTAGTAGCAGAAGCAACAATAAAAAATAAAAAAAAAATCAATACATCAAATGAGTCACAAAATGAATTGCCCACCACTACACAACACGCCATTTTGTAATAAGCTGTCTTCGGTATTATCGGTAAAGAACCACTTGTGCTGCTGTTTTATTTATTTATTCTTTTTTTTTTTTTTTTTGCCTTCTGTAACTAAAATTGATGATTTGGTGAGTGTTTTTCGAGGTCTACAAAAGGGCTTTCGAGGGCTTCCTAAGGATTCCAAGGGCTTCCTAGTGATTCCACCAAAGGGCTCTCGAGGGCTTCCTAAGGATTCCTAGAGATTCCTAGAAATTTCGAGAACAATAAAATCCGCTGCCTTTGAATAACAAAGATAGAGCTTTTTACTTCCCCTGACAACGCACTGGTTTTAATACCATGGTAACCAACTAAAAACTTATCCCAGATTCATTAATTACTTAAGTCTTTCGATATGTACGACTGCTACTGAAATAATCAATTCTTGCAAAGTTTAAAAAATCTAAAAGAGATTTTTTTAGCCCTGTTATTCAAAAGGTCCAAATATATCTTTGTGTCGTTCTCGTCTACTTAGATACAGTTTGAAATTGATGGGTTAGAAGATAAGGATAATGTTAAATAAATAAGCAAAAGCATATACATCGATTTACTTGCAAGGAAAATAGTGCCTAAGAGCCTAAGTAGATTTGTGTGTTGCTGTTTTGAGTTTTTTCAATCGACCCATCAGATAATGGTTAGTGAGATGATATATCAAGCACTTCAGGTAGTGAATTGTTTTTTTTTGGCGCTCTCTCCCAACGATATTCGTAGTTTTTTTATTAAGAAGTTAGTGTATGCGATTGTTATTCCCAGTTTCTAACATTTCGGAGGGCGTGTGGTACAGTGGCTTGTGGGAGTCGGGCTTCGCCATCGGCGCCCCGGCATGACTGAGGGCCTTAAAGCCTGAGATCACCTTATTGTGGACTGGCTATATACAATAATCCAACCCCTCTAACATTTCGGTCATTAATTATCCTAACAATTAAATGATTATCATTTAAGTTAGCCTCAGAGTTAGTCCTCGAGCTAGCCAAGTAGGCTTCGAACTCAGACCCATGGAAGAGTAGTCCCTGCATATTTGAATGCATGCTTGCTAGCCACTGCGCCACTGAAGCTCCCGTGTGGATTAGGTAGGCCGGCGCCAGAATGCTTAGCCGAAGAGTGGAGCGGCTGAATCATGGCTGGCAGTTTTGTTAGTCATCAGATTTTTAGCTTGAAGTGATTTTACTCTGTCAATTGTCTTTCCACGATTGTCGTGGCAATACATGTAAGGAAATGAGAGACAGAGCTAAGGAAAGAGATTTTTTGAGATAGATTGATGAGAGGAAAAAAGGACAAAGGGGCTAGAGTTTGAAGAGAGAGAGAGAGAGGGGGGGGGGGAGAGAAAAAATGAGAGAGAGAGAAAGATCTGAAAAGGTTACGAGGAAATGAAAAGAGAAAGGAAGCGTATGTTTTGAGAGCGATAGAAAGAGAACGAAAGATGGAAATGCCTGAATATTCGAAATCAAAGAAACTTTGTCTGCCTATGACTACTAGACATACAGTAAGAAAGGCGCCACTACATTATAAGCTGAGAGTATCAATATAAGTATAAACTTTCATTATTTTAAAAGAATTTATAGAAAAAAAACATGCAATTGACAATCGATTAACACTTTCAGTTACAAGTCTTTCTACACCTCTCTCCCTCTCTCTGAGAGAGAGAAAGAGAGAGAGTTTATGGTCACACTTATCAACGTGATTCAAATGGCTTAAATCTCTTGAATTTCCTTATTTAAGAAAAATAAAAAATACAATTGAAATGCTGAAATGTTTTTCTCTCCCTTGATCGCACCTTTAGAATTATTAGCACGTCGAGCTGAAGTTCATGACTAATGTACGAAGATTTTTAATCATAGATAATTATACTTGACCTCAGAGGTTGGCATTCTTTTACAAAGAGAGAATGATAATTGGTAATATCGAAGCTTTCAGGTGTCACCTTGAAATTAATGTCAGGTAGAGTCAGATAGAAAATACAAGGACAGTATGAAAAAAATATATTGATTTTTATACAACCATGGAAGTCTCTTTAAACTATCCACTCCTTTTAGACGTGAAGATTTATGTAAATACTTGTTTTTTGACAGAGGGTGAATTTAAAAAAAACAAAAAAAAAAACAAACATCGCGGAACATTGGAATGTGAGGCGCTAGTTGTTATCAATTTTTGTGCTTCAAAAGCGCTTATGCTCTAGGCCCGGTAGTAGAATCTGATTAGGGAAAGCGTCCTTCGTGAAGGGCTTGCCAGAAACTTAATAGATCTAGTTGTTTATGAGCAAAGATTAGATCTCTAAAACAGTATGTAAATTTCTCGCACACAAGGAAAACAAAAATTCTTCAGAATCGGAATAGCGTTGATTATTTAAGCACAGGTGTGATTTTTTGCCTTTTTAAAACAAATTTTGGAATTCGTGTGTACAGCTGTATCGGTAATCTTCAACACTGATTGAACATTGATTTACGGTAAAACAATTTTAGTGATCATTCATTAGAAGTAATGGGTTTTCCCGGAATGCCTTAAATGGACAAAAAAAAGAACAACAAAGAACATTATGATAATGAATAAACTGTCTACTGATCTGTTCAGAAGGTGCCATTGTTAATCTAGAATTTTAATATTGATCTGCCCTTAAATTTGTTTCCCCGCAATGCTCTTCTCTCCCAACAGGGCGTCGGTGGCACAGTAAGTAGCGAATTCGGCCTGAGATCTACAGAGATCTTTCTGTGGCATGTCTGGGTCCCGCCAACGGCGCCCTGGCCTGACGGAGGGCCTGAAAGCGTGAGATCACCTGGCTACATAAAATAAAAAAAAGCAGCAAATCTTCTCGCGATATTTTCATGAGTAGTCTTGCACGTTTGAGCCGCCCAACATTTTAAGTTTTGGGTTTAAAGTTTTTTTGAACTATTATGGTGTGTTTTCCTTAAAAGGTTAAAATGAACAGAATGGAAAACCGATTATATTCAAAGTGATCGAAAACTATATGCAGACATGCCTAATTAGGAATTAACATAACAAAGGAATGTACACTTCTGCGAGCTTTGTCTATATCTGGCGGCAATAGACTTTTCATGAGGTCAACTATTACGAGTATTCTTTTGGGCAGATATCTCCATTTCGCTTCTGCAGAAATGGAGGAAGTATTAATTGAATGCATCAGAACAAGGCCTGCTCTGTGCGATAAAACAGATCGTCGATACAGCAATAGGGATGTTGTTAACACACTGTGGGAAAGAATTGCAAGTGAAATGAACACCAAAGATAACAATTTTATTCTTCAATTTATTTTATTTTTCAAATGTGACATCTTTATTGCTGTGTTGTTACTACTGGCACTGGGGAAGCTGATGCTGGTGGTGTCAGGTCTGACATGGCGAGCGAGCGAGTGGGGTGGGTGGAGAGAGAAAAGGGCGTGGAAAAAACAAAAAAAGACAAAAAAAAAACAAAAAAAACTACAAGGTGAAGACGTGTGAGGACGCTGTGGACACGGGCTACACGCTACGCTAACGTGTGTAATTTGTGATGGAGCGTGATGAAGCGGAAGTGCAGACGCTAGCGCTGTAGACCCCTAGCCTTACTTGGTAACATAATTTTATGGAGAAAAAAATGATTAAGAGTGGTGTTAGCTACCACCGTTCCTTTCCTTTTGACCAGCTAAATTTGTCAATTTCCTCCCACACCGCAACATTATTTAATCTCTAAAGTTATTAATTGTGTGCCATTTGCGATATCTGAAAGGCTTCTTCAGATACATTTAAAGCAAGGTAGTGACTCGACCCGTGAAGAAAACAGGGCCGTGGCTTGACTTAAAGGGGGACAGCTGGCCAACTTTTATCGTGCAAATATTGAATAGTATAAAAACCGTGCTTGCCTTATTGTAACACTTTTTCTGTGAATTGAATCTAGATCTCGATTCGGAACGTCTGATCTTTTGATCCACCCTTGTGTACTTGTAATATTTACTTTAATTCTAAATCAGCGTTGGCTTGTCCATTTATGTCAGTTTAAGTGGGCATTTCATTATTTTAGCTTTGGTTACTTAGGTTTTCGAAATGCGAAAAAAAATGTTAACAGGAAGGTATTAGGTCGTAACCTAGAGCACAGATAAGCTTGGGATACTTATAGACACTTCCAGACATTTCTAGTCTTTTCTGGCATGAATTATTTGCGTAAAATTGACCTTATTAGCCTGCGTATTACAGGCACTATCAATTTCTGGAAGCTGTAGGCGATGGGTATAAAAAGATAGTGGGGAGATTCTTGGAGAGATCGCTCAGAGATAGACTGCCGATGTTGGTGAATTTGTAGATCTGTGGGATCTTCAAAAATTAGGTTGCTGTTCTGAAATTCAATGTTCTTACATTGATACAATTTTCATTAAACTTTCAACTTTGGGCAAGACTGGAAGAGGTTTCTGTTCTTCAGTCTATTCAAAAGAACTACTTGTCACAGGCGGCGTTCACCGAGACTTTTCACTAAAATTCACAAATCCGTACGTGACACTATTCACACAGCGATCTCCTTGCCTCCTCCTTTCCTCCCCCCAGTCCAAGTATGTCGGAAAGAGAAACTGCGCGCAGTGCTGGATCCAGCACGGAGGACCAAAACGTGGCTGGACCCCAGTCAGAGATTTTTGGTTTCATTTGACAGCGGATCACAAGTTAATATTTCCAAATTCTAGCTTTACTCAATGAGAAATGGCGTGCTTTAAACCTTGTCCTCATTCCATCACTTTCTTTCTGCTGAATGTCACCATTTTTTAGCTTATCATTATGTAGACGCATATATCAACAAATTGTCTGTGTCATAAATGCAAAGTTCCGCAAATTTTAATCATTGGGCCTGTTCGCTTCAATATGTCCCATTCCATTGCAAACAGCGCTACTATCACAAAAAAAAAACCTCACCTCCACCCTCCACCTCCTGCCACGACAAAACGTTCGTTCATACCTGAGGTTGCACAATGATTAAACTTGCCAGTAAAAAAACATCTGGACCGACACCACGAAAGCAGCAGAAAAGTTGAATACTATGTTTGTAAATTGTCTCTACAATTCGTTGGATAGGATATGGACTGCTGTCAGTAAGGAGTCCAAATAACACGTCCAGGCGCCCAGAGATCTGCATGGACCTGTCTGTCGCGGGTTCGATCCCCACCACCCAAGCCCTGGCCTGACGGAGGGCCTGAAATATCACACTACCAACAGGTCTAAGACAATCTAGAGCGAGGGAGGTTCAATCTGGTCCTTACAGTGGCTACTTTCGCTGATCCTTATCTTCCGTTTCGGAAGGCATGTTTTTTTGTGTGGGCAATTTTTTTTTCTGATAGGACGTGTGGCAAGATCTCCATCTAAACCTAACTGTGGAGAATCAGTAGGCAACACATTTAACTTTAAATCTCTTACATTTGACTCTGATTCCGTAGGATCAGCCAATGAAGCCATTAAATCTAAGATGTAGATCAGCATGACGGTTGTACACAGAAGTCTTTGAAATTTCTGTAGGTCTATCTATGACGTTAGTCTTTCAGAAGTTGAAAATTTAGGAGTCCCAGTTCTTGCATAGTCGATATTTATATTGTACGACTAACGATGAATGATTTATAGTACAACTATATGATATTAATTTAAAGCTTCATATATAGGTTGGCCTTTTTCGAAGTTGGACGTGCTTGTTTGAAACATTTTCATACCAAAATCGTCTTTGTTTTTCTTCTGAAATAACAGTGTTATTGACTTCGTGTCTTGGTTTTATTCGCAATTTTTTTCCACATGTTTTGTTTGGAATATCTCATACTTAAAAGATAAATGCAAAATTCATGTACGGATTGATACAAGTCATATTGTGCGCCTCCTGCTCGGTAGGCATAAACAAGCTTAACCAACAGTTCCGATTACTTTTTAAAGGATTTTTTGTGTTAATCTGCAAGCTTGTAATGTCCTCACTGAGTCCGAGACTCTGTTAAAAGGCACAACATTACATTATTTATTGCAAAGGATCTGGCCCAAGCTAATCCTTTTGAATCGCAGCAATCAAAGACGGGCCTAGATAGGAAATCACATTTATAATGTTCATTATAACACAATCTTTTAATTTTTATAAGCTTTTCTTTCATTATTGATCCATTTTTTTTTTTTTAATTATATAAGCATATTTTTTGCACTTCTGTCCCTCTAGAATAGAGGCCGTCCTTCATGCTCTTGCAATACACGAGAAAGAAGTTACAGAAGCAGCAAGTCCTACATGAAGCTTGGCAGCGATATATCAAATATCGAAACTCCATAGCTGCTTCCTTCACTACCAGAGGAATTTTTTTACAGTTCAATTTCAAATCAACACAAGTTTACCTGACACAATGAAGCTAGTTTCAAAAGAAGGTATGAACACTTTTTGTTGTTTCTTTTTTATGGGTTTTTCTTCACAGAGCAGTGAACTAGATCCTTATCAATATTGTTTTGTGGTGTCAGGAAATGGTTATCCTTGACTAACTCACCACTTTCAAAGCTATCCCCACCATTACCACCACCACCACCACCACCATCATCCTCATCATCATCATCATCATCATCATCGTCATGGACATCATCATCAATACCAGAGAATAGCACCGCTACTACTTTTTAAAATATTTTTGTAATACTTCCCAGCCCAGAAAACAAAAAATGATCTTTATTCCAAAACCCAAGAGCCAAGTCACGGGTGATGTGACTGTGTTGGAATGTCATGGTTTTCCTTTTCGAAGTTAATGATTGAAGCAGAGGCGATAGATTCAGACATGGGTGAAAACGAATCCAAATATATCCATTAGCTTGAAGGATATGGATCATAATTAGATGAATTACATGTGTGCGTGTGTGTGTGTATGTGTATGTGTGTTTCGGGAAGAGAGAAATGGCTATTAGGATTGCATCAGTTGTACAATCCTCCTAGATGTACCTTTCTTCATCGGGATTATAAATATTTATCTACAATTTAATTATTTTTAACCACACTTAAGACCCTGGATCTAAATCTATTTTGTATAAAACGTTTACTCTACAAGCCTCCGTAAAAGCTCGTTCACGGATTTCTCTGCAAAATAAAGAAAATTTACGGTTTTTTTTTCCTTAGTACTTTTCGTTCACACTGAGCACTCTTAAGTTATTATGGTTATTATTTAAGGTATACAGTTCTTGCAGCCAATGCGACTCATTTCACTGGGGCCTGAAATTCTTGAAAAGATAGTTTGTAAAAATCTGACAGAGTTTTGTTGACTCTTTAATTTTTCTTCTTCGCGTTCTCGCAATGCTGGCAAATCATATGAAATGTTGTAGATTAGTCGCTAGCACAAAGTTTGCCGTGAGGGTTAGCTCTTCGAGAGCGCCACTAATTTTTTGGGTAAGGTGGGTATGATTTGTCCAGGTCGAATTTCTTGGAGCCAAAAGATTTGAACATGACTGCAGTAAGCGCTCTGCTGTTTAAAACCCAGATCAACACTGGCAATCGAAGTCTCTCCAATTCTTTCAAGTTTTGTAAACATGGGATGCCTACGTGTGTTGTGGCCTGTTCGTAGTCTGAAGAATAGGGTTTGATGTTGTCTGTTCAGTTGGTAGAAATGATATTGTCTGTTGTAGGATGGGTGTTTCTTATGCCATCTATTTCTGACTGCTGCTGTGATCAAAGTTCTGATCAGTTAGAGTGACATTTCTGTCTTCGTTGTTAGTTGACGTTTAACCTCGTAAACCTGTGCAGGCAACATGAACATCATCCACATTTCTTTTGGATTTTATTGGCATTTCACGAAAATTGGTGTATCCTTTCCATTATAATAAGTATCAAGTATCTCATCAACGCTATCAAAATCATCGATAACATTAGCATTTCTGAAATTATTATTTTTAAGGGTGTGCACACAATGTTTTTCAATATTATTTAAAACTTACCGTGAAAATAGTGTAATAGAATACTCTTTGAATAAACAAAACGTATTTATATCCTTATTTTCATGAAATGAAATTAAAATGTCATAACACTTTCTACTTTTCCAATACTTTATGATTTCATTTCTTTTTAGCGATCATTAAAAAGAAATGCACTCACAAAGTACTTCGCCTTTAACATTTGTGAGCAAAATGAATATCCATAAATATTTTGTTGTAAATATAAATGCTTAATTCCTTACGCCTAACTGTGTAATATCAATCTTATCAAGTTATTTCTTTTATCATCAGGTATGTTTGTCTTTGTAATGCTCGCTTGCTGTGTGTCGAACTGTAAAAGTCAAACAAACACCACAGAATCACAAGAGACAACACCAGTCGCAACAGATGTCACAATGACAGTTACAACAGATGATACAACGACATTCACAACAGAGGATATAACGACAATCACAACAAATGGTACAACGACAGTCACAACAGATGATGACACAGCGATAGTAGCAACAAATAATGATACAACGCCAGTTACAACAGATGATACAACGACAGTCGTAACAAATGGTACAACGACAATCACAACAGATGATGCAACGACAGTTACAACAGATGATATAACGACAGTCACAACAGGTAACACAACGCCAGTTACAACAAATGATACAGCGACAGTCACAACGGATGATATAACGACAGTCACAACAGGTAACACAACGCCAGTTACATCAGATGATACAGTGACAGTGACAGTCACAGCAGATGGTACAATTCCAGTTACAACAGGTAACACAACGCCAGTTACAACAGATGATACAACAGTTACAACAGATGATATAACGACTGTCACAACAGATGATACAACGCCAGTTACAACAGATCATACAGCGACAGTTACAACAGATGATATAACGACAGTCGTAACAAATGGTACAACGACAATCACAACAGATGGTGCAACGCTAGTTACAACAGATGATACAACGCCAGTTACAACAGATCATACAGCGACAGTTACAACAGATGATATAACGACAGTCGTAACAAATGGTACAACGACAATCACAACAGATGATACAACGCCATTTACAACAGATGATACAGCGACAGTTACAACAGATGATATAACGACAGTCGTAACAAATGGTACAACGACAATCACAACAGATGCTACAATGACAGTCACAACAGACGGTGACACAACAACAATCTCAACAAATATTGACGAAACGACAGCCAGAATAAGTGATGACACAACGACAATCTCAGCAAACGATAACACAACGCGTGATGAATCAACTTCCCAGTCTGGCCCAGGGACCGCCAACACGGAATCAGTTGTAGCAAGCACAGACACAACTACACACGCAACGTCCCTCTCCTCGCGCCAGAGTACAAGAGATTTAACACCACAACCGACCGAATACTCGGCAGGATCGACTGAGGCGAGTACATCAGAATCGACAATGGATAGCACTGAGGATACATCACCCAACGGCGTTGGTTCAGGGGACGCGGAGGGAGATAGAGCGGGTCTTATCAATAAGATATCAGGTAAGCCACGCTATCTTATCTGAATCAGTTCCTATTATGAAGCATTAAACTTTCAGTGAGTGTCAGGTTATGTTATCTGAAAGCTACATTAATGTTGAGGTAAAAATATTGGAAGGAAAAAAAATCGATATTGCAAGATGAAGCCTATGGACAACTGTTCTGATCTTATGCCACATTGGGCTGCAACACCAAGCAAATTTGGCTTGTGACGATAACTTTGGATGGGAAATCTTTGACGGTGTCCAATCGGTGGAAGTTACTCCATAGCCAAAACTAAAAAAAAAAACTAAATGTTCCAAAAATAGACTAATTGGAAATGGACATTGGCATTATCTTATATCAAGATCTTCTGAAATGTTATCGGATTACTTTGTGAGAGAATTAGTTTCCATGTTCATCACGCTTGCGAGTTGTTTTTTTTTTTGTTCGGAATCGGCACATTTAAAATCGTAGGCAAACATGGCGAGCTTTTACATTTACCAAAGTTAATTGCTCTGATCATTTTAAAACTATTATCAGTGACTTGGTGGAAGCAAACTTGCTGATCGTTAACCACAGGCAAGTGAGATCTAAATAAAAAGGCGATGTCTTGTTTGTCCTGAAATCTACACACAGGTGACAACACTAGCACAGTCAAAATAATTACTGACGTGGCCCAGATGCCTCTAGATAATCTATGAAACACTTAACACTACACGATATCCAGCCATAACTTACCGCCACCACCATGATGATGATGATGAATATGATGAATATGATGATGATGATGATGATGATGATGATGATGATGATGATGATGATGATGATGATGATGATGATGATACTAAATATGCTGATGGTGATGAGGATGATGATGATGATGATGATGAGATCATCATCGAAATGCTTATGGTTCATTGAAAACAACTTTATTAATAATTCCGTTTTTTCGAAATAATTTTTTCTTAGTACGATAACAATTGTTTTTAAGTAAGATACAGATGGGACTGGAACAAAATTACTGCGAACCTTTTGGTTATTTCAGGCTCATAAGACAAATTATTCTTAAAATTTCTATTACGCCTGTGCTATCTGCGGCAATAATATAACTTTGACATATGTTTAACACTTACGATTAGTTTTATAGTGATATCAGATTTTTACATTAGTGTAGGCTAGGCAATTTTTTTTTCGCAAAAAGTTTTTGATCAAAGATAACGAAAGGTCAGTCGCGTCTGTTATGGGAGACTGGGAAGTGCATCTCTTGCGACTCCTTAGAAGTGAGGGTGTATGCGTAGGTTGTGAAAAAAAAAAAAGAAAAAAGAAAAGAACAATTTCAGCGACCTATAAGTTACTAAGAACTTGCTTTTTTTCGTCTAAGCTTTTTTTCATTTTTACTGTCCTATTTATGTATCAATCATACCGGGTCAAAATAAAGTGGGATGAACACAGAAAGAAAAACTACTTTGCTAAATTTGTCAGCCAAATTAGACTTCTGTTAAATACACTGCGTTGGCCTTAATTTCAGTCGTGACATAATTTTCTGTCTTTTTGTTTCTTAAAAAATGCAATGAATTTGTAAATCACGTGTGATTGTACATATTTTGTTACACAAACCTCTCTACAAACAGCAGTCAATATTATAATAGTATTGCCATGTTAGTCCCAGTCGCCCGATACGCACTAATTTAGACTTAACAAAGATGTTCTCTCAAATTAAATGTTTACGGTATTTGAGTCCGGGATCGGCTTCAGGTTCGAATATTAGGCACGTGTGTCCAATCATATCTGAACTAAGTTTGGAGTCGTTTCTAACAGCAGGAACTCGAAATCTCAAAAAAAAGAAGAAAAAAAAAGGAAGCTATATCGTTCTCTCGCACTCACACAATTTGATATATCCATTTTTCCTCTAGCTATAGCCTGACGAAAAGCCAAACATAAATTTTAGGAATTGATGCTTCAAATAGTCATTGTTTATCATCAGGCATCCCCTTCGTCTCCCCGTTTTTT
>BLXT01007928.1:1155988-1187619 GCA_019648995.1 Plakobranchus ocellatus
AAATTCATATAAACAAAAAAAAAAAAAAAAGTAAATGGGGTGAATAAAATATTTTACAGCACACACAAAAAAAACTATCTTAGAGAAAACCAATGAGAAAGAAAATTTCATATTTTTTTTCACAGGCAATTTCTTATGATTCTATAACGTCTGCTCTTCTATACCAAGTATTTGCAATGATATGACATAAGCTAAATTACTTTTTTCCCTCTTACAATCTCGTGCAGTTCTTAGCCTCAGAACAATTTGAATGCATTGCATACAACATACTAATTTTTAAATGTTTCAGACAGTATGAATAAAATGTGGAGCCTTCAAACTATACATTTGATAATACAGGAAAGCTGAAGGAAACAGTCTAAGCAACTTCAATATTCTACAGATAGTGAAAGCAAAAGCTTAATTCAATTTATGGCAGAGAAGGTAACACTTTGAAAAACTTCATGATCCGTAAAAATGTAAAGGAAATTTCAACACAGCACACAGCAATATTGCAAAGTTCACATGAAAATAAATTGTAAGAGTAGATAAATGCCATTTTTTTTTTTTGCAAAACACAAATTACAAAATATGAAAAAAAAAATTGATGAGAGAATAATTCAAATATTTTTAAATTATATTTAAAATCTTGTTCCTAAAAATGGCTCTCCCGTGAGACAAAAATTATATTTTAAGAGGTTTTAACAAATATATTTTTAAAAAGCTCTTTAAAAATTAATGAAAGATTCAAGTTATAATCTCATCCAGCTGACATGTATTTTAATATGTCCATGTAAGTTGAACCTCTATCTCGCAGATTATTTGGCATGGCTTGAAACATCATCTTGTTATAAACATAAAAGCTTGGCAAAAAATAATAATAACAATAAAGTAATGAAATAATAATAACAAAGTGGCTTCAATAAGAATTGTGATTAGAATTTGACAAATTGCAAACTGACAAAAATTGAACAGTTTGCTCAGATAGCAGCTGGCAGTTTGTTTAAGAAAGAAAACTCAAGGTATACAATTTAAGTGCAGATACACAGGTTAGAAAAAAAAAAGTAAGCCCCTCTTCCCTTCCCCTCCACATACACCCACACAAAGAGTGAAAAAGCTGGAGTAAGTCATGTATCATGATAAATTAAGAGAATTACAGAGCTCCAACACGTTTACCTTTGTACTTATCGAGGAACCTAATTTTTTTTGCTTTTACTTTCCATAGGCCAACCATAAATGAAGGCCGCAATTCCTATCTTTGTGAAAGGAACAATTATATACTGTTCGATTCTGCAGGCACTGAAACTCTCACCAAAAAGCACATTTACCCCAAGAAATCAAAGAGGAAATATACTAAAAATTTTAGGGTTTCACTAAACCCATCTTCATCCTATGCATTCAATAGTTACAGACTCTTCCTAATGATTGATGAAGTGACAAACCCGAAAGAGCCCTGTAATAATTATGTGATTGAAAAGTGTTGTAGATTCTGGTGCTGAGCCATATGGGAGAAAAAAAGGAAAATACCTAGAAACCCTTCACAACAACAAGGAGAAAAAAATGACCCTCTTGTAATGACACACTTACAACCACAAAAATAGAGCAAAGCCAGCAATGTACATATTCCTCTGAGCTCGGAAGAGCTTCATGTGAATTGCCGTCTCTGCCTCAGGATACCGCCTGAGCTCTTCATTATCCACTGGACCAGAATATTTCCACACCTCTCGCACAGAGTCTGTGGAGATTCAGATTAGGAAGAATAATATAAAGCTAAATTGCACAGGGTGAGAGGAGAGATTAAAGGATAACTAGGTATAAGAAGCATGCCGCCTACAAAAGGCCTTGTTTTGTAATGAAGCAGAAGGCACTTGGCATACTCACATCCACAAGAAGAGGGCCATGCCTGATATGTACATATTACGTTGAGCTCTGAACAATTTCATATGTTGCATTGCGTCAGCATGAATCGAACTTTTGGCATCTTCCACAGCACTTTGAGAGGAGTATTTCCTCACTTCCCGAATGGACTCTGGTCAATCATTGTGAGGACACACATGCATCGTGTAAGCCAGCACACAACATTGTCTTTCAAAACATTTTTTTACTCTTACAAGTTTATTTAAAAGCCAGTATAATGCTTAGCAATCAAGCCCATGAGATCAAACATTAACTACTTTTCTTTTTTGAGGACAGCAAAACCTGAAAGCAATAGGCAAAATTCTTTGCTGAGATAAAAGTCATTGAAAGGTCGAGGGGAAAAAATATCACTGAAACATAGAGCTTTAAAGTGCCGGTGAGGCAGATAATTAGCTAAAGCATAAGTCTCTTATCTTTACAAACAAAATTGTCTATGTCTTTTATTCGAAGAGAACTGTCAAACCTGCTAAAATATTTAAGAAAAATGAGAGAAATAAAAAAAAAAAATTAAAAACATAAATATAACATTACATACTCCTAGCTTTCAAAGCCACTCCCTTTTCAGAAAAGTGTGTAGTTTTTTTAAGCATATGCAACTGAATCATTGCTCTACAATGCTGTTGGTATTACTATCTAGATTTGACAATAAAGACGCACACTAGATGACCAACTGCTTCTTTTCAACCAGCAAATCAAATTACCTGTATTTAAATAATTGCACTAAAACAAAATTATACTCTCCTTCCAACTAATTCTTTCTTAAACCCAAAATTATATTTTCTTGTACAAGTTCTTTCAGTGAAATATACTCCCAACTTGACATACCCTATTTCTTTTTTTCAATTTTCCTTTCAAAGCTAATTATAAAAATAATAATTTATATTGGTAAATAATAAACTCATTCATTACACAGCACAAATGATGTATAAGTTTCACTTGAGGATATAATAAATCAATGACCACAGATTACTTTGAAACTTGATTAAAATAAATTCTGCACTCAAAATTTCCTTGTAAGAGAAAATTTATTTGCCATTAAAATTCCGACTTACCAAGAAATAAAAGCACAAGAATGGCAATGAAGATGTTGAAATAAATGTAGGAATAACTGGAAATGAGTGAGGCCAGACGAGAACGAAAAAGCTTCTGCCATCTGAAATTTAGAAAAGAATTTATTTTTTTTGTAACTGAATTTACGATAGAAAATTATAACATCAATGTGAGACAAATAGATTTTTTTTCACCATCATTTGAACATAATATTTAATTATTATCAATTTCAGGCCTCAGTGTTCAATTTAAATCAGGATGAGATGAAACACTCATGTCATCCAATGAAACACCCAATAACAACCAGGCATACACACTACAACAATACAAAACAACAATAACAAATGCACAAGCTTACATGTTAGCAGTTTCATTCTATGAGCATCAAATCTCAGTCTTGAGAGATCTGTCTATAAAATCAGAAACTGCCCAAAATTCAATGTACGACAACAGCAGCATCACAGGGTAGAGGCTGCCTGCCCTGTGACAATATCAACTGTCGCATTGGGTGTCACAAAGCTGAACATGAGTATTCACAACTCTCAGACCTTTTACCATTCATCACGGACCTGTCAAGGTTTGTTTTCCAACAGTAAAAGCTTCATAATTTTTTTTCAGAATAATGTCCAGAACATCTCAAACTTCAGCAATGTACAACTGAAAATTATAAAAATTAAGTAGGGAAATGATTTTTTAAAAAGTTTCAGGAAAAGGGAGCACAAAGAAAAATTTTGTTCTTAGATGTTGATAAAGTGTAGCTTAATAAAATGATGAATTCTTATAAATAAGCTTAAGCAGGATGCAACATATCACACAATCTTTCATAAAAAAATCTTAGTTCCAAAATAAATCTCTAAGCAATATTGAAAAATAACAGGACAAAAAAAAAGTCAAAAATTTTCCCTTAAAAGGAAAAGATAAATGAGGCACATATTGAGTTTTGATCAAGATATATAAATTATAATTTAAATTCTTCAAAAGAAAAAACATTATCCTAGGTCTCCATATATGATCAGTCAGGCTGAAGGTTGTATTTTTATAATAGAGCTTGCCTGCAGAGGGAGTTAAAGGGCTGGATATAAAATCCATTTTAAAAACACACAATAGATGTAATAAAAAACTGTCTCTTTAGTCTAACAAAGTCCTTTTCATGAAACAAATTCTGATGTGCCAAATCCTGTCACATGCTCATTGATCTTTTTTTCAAAGGATTTTATGGCTTCATATGGGAACATGGGATTGGGAAAAGGGATAAGTAAATGTTATTTTTAGCTGTGCCCTTTCTATCTGTACTGGTCCATGAGCTTGAGAAAATCCCACTTGGTGGCAATATCCTTATTTCCCTACAGGAAAACTAGTTTGAAGAAAGCTTCAATGATAGCTGAAGTTATATGTTACATGTGATGTTTGAGCTGTTTGTGAAGTTGAATGGTTAAAGCAAAAGAAGAAAAAAAAGTATGCCCCATAAGTGACTGATAGTTACACAACAACTGAGGCTTAGATCAAATGAAACTGAATACAAGGTTATACCTACAGTAGGCAGCACACAAAGCAACATTTACACAAACACTCCCCTTTCCTGGCCTTCTATAACTCATGAATGATATGAACAAGAAATTATATTCCTGGTGCTCGACCTAGGAGATAATAATAAACTGAGGAAAATGTCTAGATCCTTGCAGCAGGTCTTCACTGAGGACAAGTTTTGCCTGCATTAATCCTGCTGCTTGTAGGCATACTTACAATAAAATATAGAGGAATAAAAAAGCAGGATATAGCAAGGGGCCCTGCTCCACCTGAAGCCACTAAAAATGTCTAAGTAATCTGGGACAAGTATGCAGGGCGACTTGTGCTGATTTACATATCCATGAGGCAATGTTTCTGCTCACCACAGAAACAATATGTGTTAAAAAAAAACTGACTTTCAAAATTATAATCATAGCAAAAACATTCCTTAGTGACACATTGATATATAGTGAAGATCTTGTACTTTTAATGGTAAAATATAGTACTGAGTGAGAAAAAAAAATGGAAAGAAAAAGAAGTTTGTACAAACGTTTTGGGAGAGATGAAGGGCAGCAAAAGAACTGAAATGAGAGCCACCTCTGTGTAGAGAGTTCCTGCCACAAATAACCACTGCAATGTCATTTTGACTGCTGGTCAAACTTGATCGTACAATCTGCAAAATAGCACAGCAAGTTACTTTTAAACAGTGAGAACAAAACAAAACAAAACAATGAATTAAAAAAAAAGTACAAAACCACTGCACATCTTAACGACATGGCCTACCCAAGAAAATCAGTTGCAATCTCAATCAGCAAAGCAGGATATGAAGGCCATTTAGGTCAGATTGATAAGTGGATTGGAAATATATACTTATTGTAATTGTAAATTCAAAGAAATGGCAAGGAAAATCATAAATGAAAAAAAACAATTAAAAACAAAAAAAAAACAAAAAACAGACACAGAAATTGATGCCCTCCGAATTTTTTTGTATCATGCAACAGATGGATCTAAATCCATCTAGAACTTCTGAATCTGAAGGCAAATGCAACTCAATCACAATAAGCAAAAGAAGTTTTAAAAATATTCCTAGATCCATAATAATTGGGTGCAGAAATGATAGTGAGATAAGGCTACTGCATGACATGAATTAGAAAAATATTTCGAAATGGACAAGGGATTAAAACTAATCAAAGTGATTTCTGGTTGACATAGAGCTGGAAAATACAATCCTACTAACTGATACTATGTACAAGAATAAGTCACTTTATCACAATTTGTTTCTTTTTTGTCTAAAATTCTTGATAAAAATAATAAAATAAATAAAATATCACTTACTACACCACAAGCTCTTAAAAAAATTTGAAAAAACGCAAGACAGCATCAAGCAATTGATTCATAATTTCCCAAATACATTACATAGGTGTCCAATTATCAAACGCAGCTAAAGCTGCCAACAAACAATGCCTGTTGTACTGTCTTTAAAGCTGCTACGGTGATAATTACAGTATTATTTTACATCTAAAGCTATTTAGCACATAAAGATAAATAAAAAAAATTTGTAACCAGTTTTTTAATAATATAAAGGGTAGTAATTTCTTTCTCTTCACAGTAATAGAATCTTAGAATGTAATAATAGTGATGACAGGAAGACGTAATGAATTGGAGATAACACTAACAGACAGGTAAATATTTTCTTTCATTCACATCCATCTAGATCTAGAACCTATGCTACCGGCGAAAAGGAGATGTATCGGAGCTAGATCTAGTAGCTTACATAGATAGTGCAAGATCTCCGGTAGGCCTAAATAGATATAAATTTAGATATATAGATCTATATAATGTTATTATATCGTTTTATAAATAATTTATCGGCTCCGTAATTTAGCAGGTCTACCTTCGAAATGTGTTGATTGAGATTGCAGAATCACGCTCTTGATCACGTTAGCAGTTATTGATTTTCTTCAGCCAAAAATGAGATCTGGATGTGAAATAAAATGAGCTAAAGTTTATAACGGTGCGTGAAAAAGATCATCGAGTAAAGCTGTGTTGAAAGTAAACTAAGTTCAAGTTCAAAGGCAGCCGACAAGCAGGATGACGATTCAATCAATATTGACTCATAATATAAATCTCCTAAGTTGTGAAACAAAATTTGTAAACTTCCGGAACAAACGTTAGCCAGTTGACATTTGAAACCGAAGTTATAAGCAAAAGAAAACATTTAAAAGAGATATTTCAAATTTTAATCATAACTTCATAAAAATATCCGCAATTCTGATAGAAAGAAAAAAAATTACGACACCATTTGAAACACTGCTCAATACCATCTATTTTGGTGGTATTCCTCAGTCGCATTTGCTTTTTTTTTTGTTTTTTTTTTAGTGAAAGGGGTTGTGCAGTAATATTAGTATGACTTTCGTATTAGTATTTATAATTCTATTCAATAAAAGCTTCTAAACTCCTCCCAAAACCACAGACCACGCAATTTAATTTTGCTCTGGTTATTGACAACTTATGCGCTCTATGATATAATTACGAGAAATAAACTACCAAAACAAATACAAAAGCTTATTTGGCATTTGAGCCTTGAAATCTCAGAGTAAACGAGGTTTAGGCTGTTTCCATAGATACGTTGTAAGATGGAGTATCGTGATTTAATTCATGAATAGATTTGAAGGCCTTTATATGTTGTGATTCTATTTCCCAAACATGTCGCACAGGTATGATGTTAAAGCATTGCGAATGCGTCATTGATACAACATTACTGTTCATACGCCTAAATATCCTAACCGAGATTAGATGGTCGCCGAACAGAGGAGTTTTCGTGACAAATACTGAGCTGTGTTAACAACTGAAGCGAAATTGAAGCAGTAAAAGATTAAATGAAATATTGGCAGTTGCAGTAGTTATTACAGTTCTAGTAGTAGAGATGCAGCAGTTGTAGAAAAAGAAGCTACGGTTATGATACAATTAATAGCAGTAGTCAAAAATATAGAGTAAAACTTTTTATGTTTCCAAGTAAAGAACATTTTCAATAAATCAAAAAAGTTGTTGGCAAAGGCAAAGATGATGGCCAATACACTGTGATTGTAAAAGGAGGGGGAGGAATAATTTTTAATTAAAAAAAAAAAGGAATAGTATTGTAACATTTAAAAGTCAGAGGCTCCTCTCATAATCATCATCGAACTCCAGTAAAATTGGTTGCAAGCATTACTGCTTATAATTTTGTTGCCCAAATCATTGATGACGATGCTTCTCTTTTTACAATAGCAATGCAAGATAATTAGCTTTCTGCATTTAACAATGAGTCAGTTTAGTTACTTCCATATAGTAGAATATCTTATGAAAATATAAATGTATAAATAAAAAAAAAAAGGTGATTTCATTTTAAAATAATAAATCAAACTCTTTTTAAATTCAAGAGACTACTTTTTACACAAATAAATGTCTCCTTTTAAAATGAAATTTAGTCAGAATTTTTTTTTTTTTTAATTGCATAAATGCATTTGGCAAACCCTTTTTAACGAATCACAGGCACGGTACTGGATAACTGACTCTTTTTTTAAATCCTATCAGTTTTTAGATTTAGTAATCAAATCAAATGCCTCAAAGAATTATTTATGATATGCTATATATTTGTCTTATGTCTACATAAATTTTATCCATAGCAGAAAAAAAATGTAATCTTCAATTATTTTTTCTCCCATCTTTGTCTGTAAACAGCTACTATAACAAGCAATGGCAAGAGGCACAGGCTGCCCTTGTAGATCTGCTACAGCAGGAAAATCCACCAGAGCCTCCAAAGCCAGAGAGAGTAAGATATATTTTTCTTATATTGGAATGATGGCAAGACAAAACAATATAGAAATTTTTTTTTGTTTAAATGTTGAGGTTGTAAGAAGAAAGGGTGCCTATCATTATTGAGCCAGTTGCTTTATATCAGAAATCAAGATAATTATGGGAACCACAGTGATTTGCATGAGATTTCAAACTGATAAGATGGAAATCTGAATTTTTAGAACTGCTTAAATTGCTTGTTGATTAATTGTGATTTTTATCTTGATTTTCCCATCATTTTTTTTTTCATTTCAAAATATTAAGTATGATACACTTGATCTGTACATGTATTTAGCCAAAACAAGGAAAGATTATTTCTTTTTCTTTCTCAAGAAACCTAAAAATATACCTTGGTTTTATTTGAAATATTTTTGATTATTTTATTTTTGAAAGCTAAAAGTAAAATTTAAAACTACTCTTCAAACTTTGCTCTAATGTGTGGACAGGTTATAATTTTGCTTTGTTTTGATTGTTTGCTTTTTTTTTTGTTGACTTTTGGTGTTTTTGTTTTTAAGTTAAACTATGTGTCTGTTATTCTTTGTCTTTAATGTAGCATGAACTCTGAAAATAAATGACGTTTTTTGAGCTAAATTTACCAAAATAGCGATACCAGACTTTTTTTTTTTGTTCTAATATAATTTTTAATGATCTCTGCAAATCAAATTATTTTCCAATACCTTTTTCTCTATTTCTTTTTTTTTGTGATCTGTTTGTATGAATCTCTCTCTCTCTCTCTCTCTCTCTCTCTCTCTCTCTCTCTCTCTCTCTCTCTCTCTCTCTCTCTCTCCCTCTCTCTCTCTCTGTTCTTTCTCTCCGCCCGTCTCTTCCTTTCTTTTATTTTATAGGCTCTTAATAATTTTCGTTATTATATTCAACTCATTTTGTTCTTCATAACCAAAGGACCGCCTGGCAGCATTCCAACTTCTGGCTACTATGTACATCAAGTATATCCAGATTTTCAGGAAGTTGGAACAATCTTACGATCAGGTCAGAGTTAACATAAGCTTGTTTGTCATAAATTTGAAGATGAAAGCCACTCTGGCAAAATTATGATTCTCATTTGAGTAAATGATGACATGTCATGAATTTTATAGCATTAATTTGCACTGGCAGATAAAAGACTGTCAGTTCTGAAGTATGAATAGCTTTTAAATATTCTAGTAGTCTTCAATGATTATCAATTGTGATGATGGAAAAGGTTTAAAAACTCCAATAATACTTTTACATAGGCACAGAAAACCATTTTAATCATTTCTTTATCAAAATATCAGGTTTTGATATTTGACTTTTTCACCCAATTTGTAAGAATTACTTAAAAAAAAAAAAAAAAAAGAATTATTGTTGGTTATAATTGCGATATCCTTTTTATGGTTTCATTTCTAAGTAGATTTCAATTCACAAAGTTCTCATCAAAATGTAATTTTTTTGTTGTTGGTGGTGGTAGTGATGCTCAAAGATTTCTTTTGATTTGAAAAATTGTGTGATGTTTTATCAAACTTTGATATTTGGTTTACTTTTCTCCAGCATTGTGTGAATCATCAGAAGAAATATTAGAGGGCATAAGTTTGATATAAGCCTGAAATAAAGTAAAAGTGTTGTACCTTCACTTTCTTGCATTCTCAAAAAATACATTTATCAGAATAATAATAAAATCTGCAGATGCTTTTAGAGTTAGGATGACCCGAAATTAACTAGAGTCTTTAGGTTTTGGAAGGAAAACAAATTCATATATTTTTCATTTTGGAAACCCATATTAACTTTTCACAACTATATATTTGTAACATGTATTAATTTGAAAAGGTGGTTCATCCCCAAAAACGTCGAGTGCTGCGCCACTGTTTGGATGGGGTGATGGGGCGGATTGTGGAGCTGAAACATGAGATGATGAATCTCGAGTTTTCTGAGTACCACTACTTTGATGATGTCTTGTCTGATCTCAAGCTCACACCAGTGAGTGAAGGCGGGAACAGATAATTGTCATGCAATATAAACAGCCCTTTAATTTTAAAAAGTCATTGAGATTTGAGCATGTCACTTATAGTGTCATTGATATTAAATTCAAGCATTCCTTGTGTTATATTAAAGTACTAAACATGAAAGGTAATGTTGAAGAATATTTTCAAAGCAAACTTGGCTGGAATTTTATCTTGTTTGCTGCTATTTTATTACATTGTCATTATGTTTTTTTTCAAACAACAATATGCAGTTTTCAAACAATGTGCAAATGAAAATTGTAAGAATCATTTTATGTGATTCAACCAAGTGACAGTAAAAAGTTTTAAGAAGCTCTAGGGTTAAAGTGTCCACGTTGACATGTGCCTGATAGGCCTATACTTTGGTGACCTCATTCGTCTAAACATGCAGAATCATGAATATAAAAACAACCCTGACAAATCACAAGAAATCAAAATAGCTCTTGAAAAGAACAAACTATATTTATCATTTGAATTTTGATATCACTTTTACTATATTTGCAGTTATTTTCTATACATATAAATATCTGCTCCCAGAATGATGTAGAGATTCCTGTTCCCAAATACTTCATCAATGAGCGTGCAAAGAACCTTAAAGAAAGAGAGAAACTCCTTGGTCAAGTTCTTGCTAAGATTGGACCTCAAGATGGGGATAAGGTTAGTAATGTTTACATTCATTAAAAAAATGTTTTTTCTTTCTTTTCATGCTTTTCAAATGCTTTTGTTTTCATTTAAGTTCTAAATTATTTGCGCAAATAGGTTACCATTTGAAGAGTTTCATGATAAAATGCACAAGCTAGCAAGAAAATTGTATTTCAGCCACAAAATTTAGTATTTATCCATAAATAGAATCTACTCTCAAGAAATTGAAAGTCTCATTGATCCCTATCTTACACTTACTATCTTGAAAACTGTTTTATTTTACTGTTAAATTCAAGCTCTAACCAAAAAAAAAATGTAAAATGAAATAAAAATTATAAACTCATAGTCTACTTTAATGGAGCTCCTTCTTTAGGCACCTTGCCTGGAACAGACATTGATGATCATATTCCTCCACTCAAATCTATTCTCAGTTAACCTCATAAAGTTGTTGCTACCCTCACCTTTTGCCCACGACTTAAGACTTTTAATAAAAGTTGTTCTATGTTTTCTTCTACTGCGTTTGCCTTCAATCTTTCTAGTGTTTGCTAAATGTTTCTAAATTCTTGTATCACCAAAAGTAAGCCAAAACCGAAGTTGTTTCTGTCTTATGGTTTTAAGTTAAGGTCCGGTTCTATAAGTACCAATTCATTTGACTTTTTTCTTCGGTTATGATATTCTCATCATTCTTCTGATAAACCACATCTCTACTGCTTCTAGTTTTTTCTCTGTTTTCTTGTTTATTGTCCAACACTCACTACCATATGAAAGTGCTGACCATACATATGTTTTCATTACAGTACACTTATTTTGGTTTTCACATTTACGTTTCTGTTTACCAGTATTGCAAAATGGAGCTGCGTGATAATAAAGAGTTAAGTCATTATATCTCACTGTCAAACGAATATTTTTACCTTTTTCATTTTAAGCTCTTAAAACTGCACATACATATATTCTACATAATTTTATGTACCCCTCATTTTATTTGCTCTCTAGGAGAAAGAAGAAATCCGCATGCCATGGGAGCAAGCTATTCGCATAATTCAGATCCATGAGCGAGCCCGCCAAGGTCGACTGAGGGCAAAGTTTATGAGGGATATCCGCCAGCAGGAAGAGCGGGAGAGGCAGAGCCAAACCATCGGAGCACCGACTCTTGACCCAGATGTGGCTGCCATGAGGATTCAGAAGGTGGGTTGCAATTTTCCCTGTGCATGTTTCAAATGCGATTTAGAATAGTTTATTTGCTTAATTTCATCAACAAACATACATGCTTTACTTATAAAAGCACCTGATGATGGTTACATTCTAGTTTCTTCTAATTTACTTTTTGAAAATTTTCATTCATAATACTTTAAATTATGATGCAAAAACTAGTTGATTTAAGTATTTAATTAGAGAAATAATTAGACATAAAAGGCTATCAAAACTGAAAAACTTTGAGAATTTATTGAAAAACAACAGATTCAAAAATAATTTTGAAATGCTGTGCCCTACTTATATTCAATAAAACAATGAAGAACAAATCATTTACAGTTTTAAATGATTTTTATCCTGTGGCTCTGATTTAATTGTAAAATAATAGGTTTTTTTCATTCATATTTATTATGCAATGTAGATTAAATGAGACAAAAGAAAGAAAAGTTCATAACCATATTTTTTTTTTTTTGGTTTTGTTTTGGACCAAACAGATTTGGAAAGGTTTTGCCCAGCGAAGACGGACAAAGAAAGAGCGTGATGAGGAGATGATTTTCATTGGCATGGTAAATGTTATGATACTTCTATTTTTTTTGTAGGAGCATTTTTTTTAATAGGAGATGAGAATGAAGTAAAGTGAAATAAGCTCCATGCCCAGGATGAGTTTAAGATAGCCAGAAAGTTATCAGATGTAGTTCCCGATTTTTTTTTATGAGTTTTGCTTTTTTTTTTATTCTGTGTCATATTACTAGCGCTCTAAAAAATCCATTTATCCAATGAGGGCTCGGTGGACCAATTGAAATTCTTTGACTCCTTCTGGGGATCAAATACATAACTTTTCCAAGTTAGGCAACCTTCTGGCTGAGCTGTCACTGTCCCCAAATAATAAGGAAGAAACAGCAAGTTTGGGATCAAAAAGTAAAAATCTTTTTAACCTGTGTTACATCCTCCTGCAAAAAAAAGTAAGGATTTCATGTTCCTCAACTATTCATCTAAAGAACTTGCATGGAACAATGCAATTAGATCCAGCTTTAACATCATCAGTCTTGTGAAAAAGTCTGGTTTTTTTATTAGGATATTTGTTACTGATAGTGATATTATCCTTTTTTTCATCACAAACCAATAGATATAAAGCTGTGAGAAGCAATCAAATGAAAGTGAAAAGTTATTTTTCAATTTTAAAGAAGCATATTGCATTTTGAAAATGTGTGGCAGCATATTAGCTCTCAGATATTTTAAATTTATCAAATTTTAATTCACGATAAATAATTTTGAAAGTTTTGCATGTATCCTTTTCCTTACAATTTATCCTGATAGTTCTTTTGTGCTGTTGTGTGACATCAAATTTGTTTTTTTTTAACCTCTCTTGCCACAGGCTCCTCCACCATTGCCAACCAATACTAAGAATCTGCCTCAGACTTTTGCCCTGAAGACAGAGGAACTGCGGCGCAAAGCTCAGGATGTACACGAGCATGAGTTCCAGCAGGCGCTGCTGAACATCCGCGAGAACATTGTGCAGAATGAGGGGCCTGACCTCAAGGAAGGCATGATGGACCAGATTAGACAGTGGTTCATTGAGTGCAGGTAATTGTTACAATGCCTCCTTGCTTCTAAATATGTGTGAAAACCTTCGTTAAGCTCATTTTGTGTCTGTAGATTTCAAATTTTGCATTTGATTCAAAAGAATTTACTTTTTTTTTCTTTAGTAGTGTTTAGATAAGTATACTCAATTCAGGTTTGACATCTTAAAGATAAAATGTTTTTACACATGCTGTTGTGTGAACATTAACACTGTTTTCCTTCCATCCATGTATCTATTTTTACCGTTAAACACATTGCATTATTATTATTTAGGTAAACAAGCATGTTCATTTTTTTATTGCTGTAATGTCTGAATTCTAAAATGTGATGAATTAAGCCATGAACCTTATATTATAACTACGAAATACTCATTGTTATCAGAAGCTTAGGCCTTAAATCATTATAAGTAGATTTGGCAACATGCACTTGTAGACATACTTGGCTACACAGTAGCTTAAACTAAAGCAACTTTTTAAAGAATAACAAAAAACAACTCAAACTCTTAAAATGAATTCATTAACTTTTTTTTAAATCATAAGGATCACAAATAATTCTATTCCAATTTTTAAAATCATTCATGTATCTTCATTTTGTGGTACTCTCAATGCAAAAAAAAAAAAAAATGGCTAGATGTATATTTGATATTTGACAAAGACAAACCCATCTTAATTTTTTTTTCAAATACATCTTAAAGCAAAACACTTTCTCCAAGTGCCCTTCTCTCAAAAGTGGTGTCTACATTGCCTTATCCCACAAAACTGGCTCTATACAATTAACTCTTTTTTCTCTCCTTTACCTTAAGATATTGGAAATCTCAAAATATTTCCTTCTCACATCTTGAAAAAATTTTATTTGTTTAATTTTAGGGATGCTACAGGGAAATTCCCGGAGTATCCTGATGAAGATGACGGTGGCTCTGCTATGATTTTCAAAGAGAAAGATCCAGCTGAGTTGGAGAAAGAGCTCAGCGAGAAGGTAGGAGAAAACTAACATTTGAGCTCATCAAAATATTCAGCTTTTTAAATTTATTATTATCTTTCTTTTTTTAGAAACTAGTAAAATTGATAACTAAGAGATGTACTTTGCATTAAAGCTTTGAAAGATTTGATATTTTATACAAATATACATAACAGTCTTATGGAAAGAGCACAGATCAAAGGTATCCTTAGGACGAAAGCGAGAGACTGAAGAAAACTATATGTCCTGGAAGTTTGATTTTTTGTAAAATTCACAAATTCACAAACTTATTAAAAAATAAAGGCAGCAAAGGATTAGAAAGAAGGCCTAGCAGGTTTTAAAAATGGGGCAGGAGGCAAAAAAGGGATTAAACATGTAATGGTGGGGACTGGACATTTGGCACAGAATGAGGCTCACAGCAGTAAAGCAACATCAGACTAGCAGTGATGGATGCTGGGTCTCTTAATGGACAGACAGATGATGATATGTGTTTCCAGTAAGTTTTATCATCAATGAGCTTTTACAACTTTGATTCAGTTTGATTCTTAAGAAAGATAAAGTCAGAAAATGGGCCTGATCTTTTTTTTTTTTTTTCAGAAAACGACTAGCTATTACAAAATAGTCCAGATAATACAGAGCAGACTCGCTGTCTTTCACTCTGAGGCCAATGACAACTATTCAGCCAATGAGATTAAAAAAAAAAAAATACAAGTTATTTAGAGCAGTTTAAATAAGACTTGCAAGTACAGGATTACTGGTCTAATATCTTAAAGTCCCCAAAGTTTCTGGGGATACTTATGCAGAAACAAAAAGAAGCTTGGATAGGAACAGAAAACCACAGAATAATAAATTTGGAAGTTTTAATGATGTTTGGTTTTTTGTTCTGTGCCTGTTAAGATATCCTACCCTGTCCTCAAATTATTATTGATTATCATAAATTTGTTTGGCATTTTTGAAACTCTCTTCTCAACAGTGTCATTTGTAATCATTACTGCATAAGCGCTTGGTAAACTGATTTTGCGAATTTTGTTTGCTTTTTTTACTTAATTTTTTTTTTTCATTTCAAAGGTTTAGCTTCTTCAGGCTTTTTCAATTATATCTTTAAAATATTTATTGTCTCATTTCCTCTTATGAGATGTTATTTGTGTGTGATTATTTGTCAGTTTTTTTACATTCATCCTTTTTTTTTTTTAAAGCGAGCAGCAGCTGTGGAACTGATGTTAAGTTGCTTTCTTTGAAGTTTGGATTTCTCATATCTTTATGTTTTTTTTTCATACACTTTTTTATGTCCAGTGATTAAACATCCTCTTGAAAGTTATATGTAAAAATAAAACCAACCAAAAAGTATTTTATGAAAATTTTTTTCCAAAATATATCTCAGCTGTAAAAGTAATGCAAGATATAGTTCATTATGTTTGCAGCGAATTTGATGAATTAAAGATTAGAATTTGCTGTCGAAGAGAAAAAAAATATGCGAAACAACTTTTTGCATTTTTAAAGTCCTTTTTAGGAACAATTTTAGTAAATGTTTATTTCTGATCGTCTTATTGAATAAAACCTAGAAAACATGGTTTTATTACTTTCTTTTCTTTATTCCAACTCACAAGACTCACAGTTCCGACAGCTTTGTTTGGTTTAAAGTCAGTCACATTCACTTTTTCCCAACAAATTTATTTCTCGCATTGCTATGATATTATTTTTTGCTTTTCTATATCACATCCTCATATTGAATCATAATATATCGTCATCTATTGAAGATTTTAGGAGAGCAGATAATTTGTAGGGCAAGTGAATTTTACTTATATCATACTACATACTACTGTTTAAAGCTCACAGAATACTGTCAAACTATAAAGTAGCTAACTTAAAGGTGAAACAACTTTTCGAAGCATGTATAATAAAGGAGAAAACAATTATTAGAGTTCCAACCAGCAAAACCAAATGAGCAATCAGAATTTTCAATGTAAGCCTTTTTACTGCATAATATTGGTTTTTCACTTTTAAAAATATGCTTCAATTTTAGTGTCTCATGTCAGTTACATAACAGCTTTCATCTTTGTGCTTCTTCTTCAATCGAATTGTTTTAAAATTTGTTTTGATATTTCTGAAGACTGTATACTCGTATATAAAGATTATGTGCCTCCCCTCTCGTCCATTTTTATGTTGCCTGTATTTTTTAAGCATTGCAAGTTTCATTTTTCACATTAACTCAACAGGATGATGGCAAAGGAAAGGGCAAGAAAGGAAAGAAAGACAAGAAAGATAAGAAAAAAGACAAGAAGGATAAGAAGGGAAAGAAGGGCAAGAAAGGCGATGATGATGTAAGAGCTAGTTTTCTATGTATTTCTTTTTTATTATTTCAAGACTGAGCAAAACAGCTTTAAAGTTGAATATACATTCTTGATGAAGAAAGGTGTTTAAAGCATTGAATAAATGGCTCAAGCATTTCTGATCTTCCTTTTTGTTTTTCCTCTTTCCTTTTTCTTTTTTTTTTTCTTTTTTATGCGGTTAACAAAACTGGCATACAACTCATGCATATACAAAATGCATTTGTGATGCTAGGGTTATCAAACCCACCCTTTAATTTGCAGAGACTTTAGCTTGCAGATTCCAAGCTACCACTGTTAATTCATTGCAAAATAATAAGCCAAAAAAGGCTGATGCAAGGTAGGTATGACAACCACTAAAGCATTGAAATGTTATTACTTGCTGTCAGTTCAAGAGACATTGACCAAGTGTAATTTCTGTGTACCTTATATGAAATATTTAGCATAATGGAATAAGGCAGGTTAGTGCACTCTGGTCTTCTGTATTTGGGCTTTGCCAGGCACTTCATAGTTGAAGGTGCTGGTCTAAAAATTAGAGCTCTAAGTTTAGATGCCCATCATTTGATATCTGCTCATTTGATGAGGACTGAGTTTCTCACGTATTTAAGATCTTGATGAGTATTGATTATCTTTAAAGACCCTATTCTAAAACTTTGTGGTGTTAGTGTTGACAAAAACAAACAAAAACAACAGGAAAAAGCAGTCAATCAATACAATAAACTTATTTGGAAATGCTTGAAATATAGAACAGAAATAAAAGCCATGCCCTATTAAATCAAGATGATCAAATATCATTTATTATAGCATGTTTGTACCAGCTCTGTGCTAACAGCAGTGCCTTGGCCTGACGGAGGGCCTGAAAGCCTGAGATCACCTTGTTGAGGACTAGCTACAAACAAAAACCAAACCAAACCTCTGTGCCAAATGAGTTGTATTGTGCCTCTAAACTGTCGCTTTTGAAGGCCTCTCATAAGTTTGATATAAATATTTTCAACATGATTGTGTGTCTTGGAGTTGGATTGAACATTGGGAACTAGGAAACTCTAATATTGATTCATTATTTATTTTGATATTGCTGTGCTATAATTAATCACACCACAGAGGGAATGTTGTCAATTTTTTTTTCAATTTTAAAATCATTGTTTAATAAAGGAAGAAGAGGAAGGATGGAAGATGGCACCTTCTAACTTTGTCCCTGCTATCAATGATGCATCGGATACCTACAAAGGTAATGTTTGTCAAAAATTGAAAATTAATGGCAAGTAAAAATTTTCTTTCAGTTATAGGAAATTTTGAATAAAATGATATAATTGTTTGAAAACAAAAAATTAACTACTCATATTTCTCTGTCTCTCTCTCTCTGTCTGTCTGCCTGTCTGCCTCTATCTCTTTCTCTCTCTCTCCCTCCCCCTCCTCCCTTTTTTCTTCTTCCACCCTCCCTCTGTCTTATTTCTCTCTTCTTATCTCTTTCTTCTTTTTCTCTGCTTCTCTCTTCTCTCTCTCTCTCTCTCTCTCTCTCTCTCTTGCTCTTTTTCCTTTCCAGCTTTCCTTTGCTCTTCCTCTCTCTCTTTTTCTATCTTTCTTTCTCCTTCTCTCTCTATCTTTGCCTCTTTAATTTGCTTCGTTGTTTCCCTCCATCTCTGTTGCTTGTTGAGTTGTTTCCCTTCTGTTCTTCTGTTTCTTTCTCCCTTTGCCCTATCACCTTATCTCTTTCTCTCCTCTCTCTACATATCTATTTCTCAATTCTTTTGACAAGCATATTTTTCTACTTTTTATGTAAAATAGTTTATACGCCTAAAGGACTTTTTTGTGTTTGGATGCAATAATTTCTTCTGCCTATAAAATAATTGTCATGTATCTCCACTTTGTTTACTCACCAAGACCTGAAATAAAACTTGTTTTGTTAAACTGATGCATATTACGATGACAAGCATATCAAACAGTTGAGGTCCCAGTTCACAAAGACGGTTCTTTGGAGGTTTGATACGACCTGTCATCAATTGCGTAGCTTGCCTGTGTTTGTTTTGTTATGTGGGCCTTTTCTTCCAGGTGTGTGGGCCACTAGAGATGAGACAGAGAACTTCCCGCAGAAGCACGACTCAGAGCTTATCAAGGAGGAGAAGAGGCAGGAGGTGGAGGGCGAGATCAGGCTTCAGGTGGATGAGCTAATGAGAACTGAGCTGGCCAACCTGAAGGCTGTGAGTACATCACTACATGGGAGAGGTTAGGGAGGATAGGGAGGAAGGAAGCATGGGAGAGAGAAAGATTGGAAAAAAAAAACAAGAAGAGTGAAAAAATAAATGAGGCAAAAGAGAAAACTAGTAAAAAAAAAATAAGGTAGGAATAAGATGTTGTAGATGGTGGGCAGAGAGAGATAGAAAGAATGAATGTTTTGGTTGGAGTGTTTATTGCAAAGCCCATTTTTACTCTTCTTTTATAGTCTCAGGATTTTCCCCCCAATTTTTATTTAAATACATTTTAACCATATCACATATGCTTTTCTCCTCTCCATATGAAAAAGTTATTTCTCTTTCAATCAAAGTTTTGAATAGAGAGGAAAAATCTTTTATTATATTAATATTGCTTTGAGAAAACACATTTTATTCGACAAAAATATGGTTTCAATTAATATCTTATAGAAATAGAGGACAAATAGGTATTTTTGTAAATTTAGGACAGATTACAACAATCGACAATTAATTGTTTGTGATGTCATGTTGCTTCTTTTACCACAGGCTGTAGATAGAGAGAAGAAAGGAAAGAAAGGCAAAAAGTCTGGAAAAAAGAAGAAAAAGAAGGGCAAGAAGTCTGGAAAGAAAGGGAAGAAAGGAAAGAAGAAAGAAAAGGACCTGACCCCTGACAGGTAGAGATTGTTAGGATTTTTTGTTGAAATGTTCTTCTATGTTTTGAAATCCTGGGAGTTTTTACTGTTAACTTTGTTTTTGGTTCAAATTTTGATCCTTTTTTTTTGCCTTTTGATATTATTGCCCAACACTCCAAAGCTTGTACTATCTTTTGTGCTCAGTTAAAAAAAAAATTAAACTTGAAGTTCTCTTTGTCTCTTTCTTTTTTTTCATTGTTTTTAATTGTTCTTTTGCCTTTCATTTACATTTGCCAGGACCATTGAGGACCTGTATGAGGAGCTTGTGACCCAGGGCGTGATTGTACGCTGCCCGCAGGTCAAGCTGACCGACTATGAAGGTGAATACAGCTACCTCGGCACGACTCTGAGGCAGGCCAACATTGAACCCATGCCTTCCCTGTCTGATGTGAGGAGGCTCGTCACAGAGTTTGCCATCTTGCCTCTTGGTGAGGAATGTTTACACCTTGCTGTTTTTGCTTCAGTTTGAAAGGGACACCTGTGATTATGCTGTTGCAGAGGACTAGTTATTTTTTTCTTTTTAATGATTATTTTATCATAGCACGACCACATGTTTTTTTTTCCTGCATTTGATATGCTAATTTTTTTCAGATTAAGTTTCTCTGTATCATCAGTCTCTCCATCTGACCACCCATTCACCAGCATTTCCATTGTCTCTCAATTGATGCATGTGTCGACCTCATGTTTATGTATACATCCGCCACTTTGTCTCTCTGTATGGTTTTTCTTCTTTTTCCTTTTGTTTGTCTTTCGTTTCACAGTAAAGCACAAAATCATGAAACATACATCTTCATGCTACTTACTTTGCCAAATATCCCTCATTTAATTGTGACTTGTATTTTTAGATATGTGGATAAATCATCCCCAATAATGTCTTTTTTTTTCTGGTTTTGCATAAATCAATCTGTATTTCCATTGTATTTCTTTGCCTACAAATATGCACATTTGTCTCAAATTATTACTCTTTTTTTCTGTTCAATTCCAGGGTCTCCTGCAGTCCATGAGAGCTCACCCCTGACCAAATCTATGCTGCTAGCTGGTCCGAGGGGCACTGGCAAGAAGATGTTGGTCCATGCCATGTGCACTGAGCTAGGGGCCAATTTATTTGATTTGTCTCCAGCCAACCTGGCAGGAAAGTACCCTGGCAAAGATGGCCTAAAAATGCTTATGCACCTTATTTACAAGGTATGCTGACCCTCACTCTAAAAAATATTGTCTTTTAAGCCCCACATGTACGTAAAGTACAGCAAACATCCTGATTCTTCATGATTCTTATTTCAATAATGTGAAGAGTGCAGAAAACATTTTTTAAAGGTTTTTACATTTGTTGCAATTTTTTAAATTCTTTATTTTTTTATACAAAGGCAGTACTTTTGTATGGGGACACTCAAAAAGATTTTCTTTTCATTTTACAAATAAAGTTGTATTGTAGAATTTCTTATTAATAGCATTCTTTGTTTGAACGTACTACAGTTTTCTATTACAACATGTCTCTGTTTTATTTTTTTCCCTATAAAAAAAAGATATTTGTTTTTCTTATACTTGAAAACACTTCATTTATTTTAGCATTTGTTTTTATTTTAATATTATGACCTTTGAAAGCATTTCAATGAAATGGATTAAAAAAAAAAAATAATAATCATCTGAACTCATGTTCTACAATTTTAGAGCTTAAGAAAAGAGTATGTTATTATGAATTATTTTCATATTTTGAAGGTGGGCCGAGCTTTGCAACCCTCTGTTTTCTACATTGGTGACTGTGAGAAGATGTTCAAGAAAAAGATTCCCAAGACTGATCCTGTAAGCCGTTCATTATCTCATTCCAGGCTCTTTCTGAGTATTCAAATGAGTAAAAAATTATGTTAAAGATTTTCAAACACTGAAAAAACCTTTACCTTCTTTTAGTGTTTTTATTTAAAGGTGAAATTTTTAAAAGGCTATTGTGATAAGGAGGCTATTAAGATTATGAAGAAGGCGTTTTAAATATTAACTGATCCATTATGACTGGTCAAAAGACAAAAAGTATAAATCCATGGAGGAAAAAATGTGAGGTGTTTATCTCTGTTACCTTGAAGGTAAAAATTGATCTTTTTCTCTTTGTCTAAAGTGAAATGATTATTACAATTTTTTTACAGGTTATGACACTATACAGCATCATAAAAAAAATATCTTGCTGCCAATTTGAATAAGTCATGATTCTCTTTTATTTATGGGCACATTTCACAAATCCTATTTGTGATGCTTGCATAAGTGACAACTCATAGATCTTTGTTCAAAAATAAGTTTTTTTCCTGAAAAAAAAAAAAAAAATATGCTTAATCTCTGATTCTTTAAACTTATTTGCCGCATCAGGACTAGTTTGGAAACAATATTTTTGTAACAGTAATGGTGAATTTTTTTTCCTTTTTTGTAATTTATCATATGTGTTGCTGCTTTGTTGGAATTTATTGATGCTTTTCAAGGTATTTTTTTAGGCCAATTATTTTATAAACTCATGTAAACATCAGCCAGTCAATTTAAATTTTTTTTTTTTTTTTTTAAATATATTCTATTTGTCCATCCCTTGTGTTGTTTAAGCCTATTTTGCTTTTTATTTTTCTAAATCACGTACAATTTCTTCCTGTTTTTGTCACCTGTATTTCTGAGACAAATTTTCAGAGCCACAATTTCTGCAAATGAGAAGGAAATCAAACTGCCTGAATTTAATGGCATGGGCAATGACTTGGGGCAATTCCAATGTGACCTTTACTTTGGCAATGTTTATTGGGCCCTTGTCAGCCTAGTCCAACAGTAATTTAAAATTAACTAGCAGTTCAACAACTCATGTTTTCCTATTTTGATAAAAGTCAACATCTTTATACAGAGGCTAGGCTTTTGTGTTTTGTCTTCTTTTATAATATAAAGTTATTTGTTTAAGGCTCTCATTTTTTTTTTTATGTCCTCTATTTTGCGAGCAATAGTAAGTTTTTCAAGTTTTTTATCTTTAACTTGTTCTATTGGGTACCAGCAATCGTCCTTTTTTTCTCTCATCCAGACTGACCCAAAACGCCTGAAGAAAGAGTTGCCCAAATCTCTAAAGACCATCAAGAGTGATGACCGCCTCATGCTTGTCGGCACCACAAGATGTCCATTTGATGCAGAGATGAAACCTCTGATGAGCTGTTACCAGAGAATTGTGCTCATCCCTAGGCCTGATTATGCTTCCAGAAATTGTGAGGGGATAGAAAAAATCAATTACAAACCTGCTGCAAAATGAAATTACGCTTCAGTCAGCATTTCTGTATAAGATCTGCTAGCCATACAAAAATGAGATGAAATATCATAAGGTTATCCCTAATGAGTTTGATATTTCAAAATATAATTTTTCCACTAAAATGCATTGAAAGTATTTTTTTGTCTTCCAATGAATTTTTTTTTTAATAAGTTACAGTAGTTATAATTAACACCACCGAATCAATATTTTTATGCAGTTTTCAAATTAGCACATCTTACAGGAATGAACAACATAATATATTACATCGATGATTTAAGAGGTTTAGAGCTGATATGTGACGTGGGCACTTCTTTTTAGACAAATATAAAAAAAATGTATAATTGTCTCCCCTTTCGTTACTCATTATCTTAACCAAGGTACTAAAGATATTATGAAATTTTTTGAAAAAGAAAAAAAAAGAAGAAAGTTCACCATTGATCATAGAAACTAATTTTGGTGCAAGTCAAATGACATGTGGTTCCAACTCCATTCAACTATTGCTTTGCAAATTTGCAATCTATATTTAGAACTGGTAAAGACATTGAGGTACTTTACTAAGTCCTGATAATTTTCACTGGTTTCCATAATAGGATGTACCATTCCTAACTGTATCACTATGAACATCAATGCCTTTTGCCACCCACTAGACTAAGTACCTGTTGAGACCTTTCTTTGTTTCAAATGTCCATTTGACTGAACAGATCCTTTTTTATTTCAATTTGTACATTTAATTTTGTCTGGTTCACTATATTTTTGGTGCAGTGCATTTTTGTTTTGTTTTGTAACTATCATAAAGAGAAAGAGAGATTTGCACTTTTAAATCTTTTCACACGAAATTTCATTCTACTTTTTAATGGAAAATTTGATGAATTATAGAGAATATAATTTTTTTCCTGGAGGAAAAAAAACCAACAAGGCGAATTGCCAATGCGTCTTCAGCTTGATCTAATCTGCTGTTTTGTTTGTTGCTTGTTTCAGTGTTGTGGAGGAAGCTTATTCTAAAGAACGGTGGCCAAATCACTGGTAGTCTTGATGTCAGCTCCCTGTCAAAGGTCACTGATGGCTACACACCAGGTCATATCATCACAGCAGTACAACAGGTGAGATCAGCCATAGGTTGATTATGGCACTGATGGCATTCATGTCAGGGTTGATGCCACAGGAAAGTATATTGGAAAGCCAATGTTTCTTGATAAATTTGAAATTTTGTAGTAAAAAGAGAAAAAAAAAATTGCTAACCAATATATGCTCACAATTGTTTTTGTAAGAATGCCAACATAGCTCAATCAGAATATTATTTGCCTATGATTTAAAGGAATAGATATATAGATGTGTTTAACAGACTCACAAAATGAGTCGTGTTGTGGGTCTACACCACTGAGATTAAATCATAATGTTAAAATAAAGAAGTAAACATTCCCAACACTTTATGCTCAGAAAGACTGTAGCATATCTACAGAAAGTTCTCCACTTAAAGAAGTAAATAGTTCTCACCTCCACATTCAACAATTATCATTTTAATTCAATCATCCAGAATCACAACTCGACTCATTTTGTCAGACCGCTACACATATGTGATAATTGAAAAAAAACAACACTCATATGGGAGGCTTTACTTGACAAATCTGATGAAAAAAAAAGGGATGTAATTTTCTGCTCTGTCCAGCAGCCCCTTTTGTCCTATGTGCATTTCATACAAGTTTAGCCAGTTTAGAGTCAGATAATGATGGAATGGAACATGAATAAACTTGAATGATAATGATGGAATGAGAGATGAATACCCTGGAATGATAATGATGGAATGGAACATGAATAAACTTGAATGATAATGATGGAATGAAAGATGAATACCCTGGAATGATAATGATGGAATGAGAGATGAATACCCTGGAATGATAATGATGGAATGAGAGATGAATACCCTGGAATGATAATGATGGAATGGAACATGAATAAACTTGAATGATAATGATGGAATGAGAGATGAATACTTTGGAATGATAATGATGGAATGGAACATGAATAAACTTGAATGATAATGATGGAATGAGAGATGAATACCCTGGAATGATAATGAATGGAACATGAATAAACTTGAATGATAATGATGGAATGAGAGATGAATACCCTGGAATGATAATGATGGAATAAAACATGAATAAACTGGAATGATAATGATGGAATGAGAGATGAATACCCTGGAATGATAATGATGGAATGAAAGATGAATATCCTTGAATGATAATGATGGAATGAGAGATGAATACCGTTATTTTTGCTGTGCGGGGATGAGAGGAAGGAGAGGAGAGAAGGTGGAAGGGAGAAGGGGTGGGGAGGGAACAAGTAAATCGCATGGATTCTAGCTGAGTCTAACAGGTGGCTTAGGTGAAGTTAAACTTGCCTTGAAACACACAGTTGCTGAGTTTTTGGGCCTTCTCAATGGCAGAGAAAGCCTTCAATGTTCGACCAAGGTCATGCATCATGGCTTTCAAAACTCAGTTTTTTCAGACTGTTGAATTGTTAAAAACATTGTGGGAGAGCAGAATAGAAGCAATGATGAGTGCCGATGGCGGACTGGATCAATCCGATTAGTTTAAAATCTCATCATAGACAATTGTTACGTACATAAATCTTTCAACTGAATTTATAAAAATAATCAAAGGTGATTTTTTATTTGGGTAGATCATAATAATTCAAGGCTACACAATAGCAAATAGAATAGCTACAATTCTTTGCAACTCAATCATCTTATTATTTGGTAACTCTAAATTTTTACAATGGAGATAAGGAACAATTCTTTAGAAATATGTATGTACGATTTTTTGAAGAGAAAGCTTTGATGATTGAAAATGTAAAGCAGAATTCAATGATCTTTTTTTTTTAAACAGATCAGACCTCAAAACTAGTAGAATTTAACCATGTTACTGATTTAACATCAAAGATATGAAATGAATGAGAAACAGTGGGAAATTATATATCAGGATCACATCATCGTTATAAATTGATTACTTAGTGTAGGAGTATCTTCCCTGACTGTTATCTGTATAGCCTCAATAACTTTTCACCGAATTGTATCACAGTGTCCATTTCCTACATGTTTACCTCTTTTTCTCTGCCTCTGTATTTTTTCTCTGATGAATCCTTTATGGTTATTTTGATTTTCTTATTGTTTGAGCCTTTTTTTGTGTGGTAAATTTATTTAATTTTTTTTTTCAGAGGAGTAAAATATTTTGATTATCAGCATATAGTTTCATTTTTTATGCAAAAGGCAGAAAATAAAAATAAAGTTGTAGATAAAATAATTATATTTAATCTTCTTTATTCACAGGTTCTGACTGATCGTCGTATAGCTCAATTATCCAAGAAACCATTACAAGCTTTAGAATTTGTAGCACCACTAGCACGTCTAGATCCCATTTATAAAGACGAAGAAGAGAGTTTTAAGGTGAATGTTTATTTTGTAATATTATATATTTGTATAATGTACTTTTCACGTTGTGCATTCTATGAATGTAGTCAACACTATTTGCACTGAAATTTTATAAAGCTCAGCATTTTTTTACATATCAAGGTAAATAAGTAGCAAATTTTTCAAAACAATTTTTAACAAATAGTTTTTTTTTTTTTTTTGCAGTGCTTGTTTCTTTTCCTTATTAACTGCTTTTTTGATTCATCAATTTGATTATTTTTTGAGACCTAAAAAACTACTGAAATTTATAAGCCAAATGGCTACAAAAATGAAGTGATATCTCAAAATTAAAAACAATGATTCTAATTGGCCATGCTTATGTTTGTATATGGCAGACTAAATTAACACTAAATAGTTATAATATATTATAGTCATGTACTACTTTATAATTATCTGCTGTTTATGTCCTCTCTCAGACCTGGTATGGTAAAACACCTATGGGGAAGAAACGTGCCAAGGCTGCCCATTCAGACGAGGATGATTTAGGTGGCGGCAAAGATAAAAAAGGAAAGAAAGGCAAGAAAGGAAAGAAAGGGAAAAAGGGTAAAAAGAAGAAGTAATACTAAAGAAGGCATACGTTTCCACCGCTCTGAGCTGAAATGGCTGAAGTTTTGTATACAGCGTTTTTTCTACTTGTAATTTTTTTGTTCTTTACATACAATAAAGATTCAGAATGGAATTTTATTTTACCAATATTTGATTGAACCTTTAAAGCTAATGTATTGATATATTCAGAGTTCTTTTATGTATCCAGTTGATTATGAAGTGCTGAATATTTTTAAGATAGATAAGGATATGCTCTCAAAAAAACAGAAAAAAACAATGCACAGTTTATTGTCCTGTTTAATGTATCAATTTCTGAGGTGATGGTTTGAAAGTTTATAATTAATAATAATCTTTAAGATTAAATTATTAATTTTTATAATGCACTTTTTCCTACTGACGTTTGTCAGCAAATATGATTGATTTTAAAGTTTTAAATATTGTTAATGTCATAAGTGCAGTATTGCCAATAAAAGACCTGTGATAAACATAAAAATAGATAACAAAAATCTAGTTTTGAAGAAAGTATTGAGAAAAACCAACTGCTAATACTTCTTGGCCTTACTATGAACATTCTTCTGATTAAAATACACCTTGACTATCCTAACATACTCGTTGCTTTGTTGGTGTCGTAATAAAATCTGGTGTGGAATTGATAATGATTGCAATTGCTTTGTTTTGTGATATTTTCTTTGGGTTACATTTTCATTCAGTATTCATTGCATCGTAAACAATCGTTGTGCATGTGTTTGTACCCACATCTAATTTATATAGACCCCCTCTCTCTCTCTCTCTCTCTCTCTCTCTCTATATATATATATATATATATATATATATATTATATATATATATATATATATATATATAGATAGATAAGGGAAGGGATGGAGAGAGACGGATATACAGAATAGGGATGGAGGGAGAGAGAGTCAAAGGAGGGATAAAGATATACAGAAAAAGAGAAATAATGGAGAGCGATAGAGTCCCGTGAATATAGAAAGACAGACAGATAGCTACTGACAAACAGACTGGCAAGAGATAAAGAGGTAGCCAGAGACAGTGGATATACAGAGAAAGAGATAGAACAAGAGAGGCAGAGTAGTATAGAGATATACAGGAAGAGAGAGGGATTGGGGAGAGAAGAAAAGAGAGAGACAAACAGAGAAAGTGGAGGGATTGAGAGTTTTCTCAGCCGCTTAGATTAGTGTCATGAGAAATCAACGACTTCGAATGAAAAACACAATTGCGGTTAGAATGTCCTTGCCTTTTATTTGGAGCAGAGAACGATCGGAAAGGAGGCCTGGCTTTTTATAAAAAATACATAACTATAAAGATTGATTTCGAATGTATAAATAGTTCAACAGTTTTTCATCGTCTTCTATAAACTTATTCTACAAAATATACTTCGTACCATTCTACAGATGAAGAAAATGAACTTATTTAGGCTAAAAAAGAAAGAAAATTACCGTATAGAATTCTATTTTGACAGACTATTTAGACGAAAGTCCAAAGTTTCCTCGGCTGTGTTTCAAATTTTAGGATGTCACACATATTTAGCCCAAAAGTACTTTTTTTTATCATTACTAAAGATAACAGAAGAAATTGGAAACGATCAATTCATAATTAATTGCCTCTGAGATTTGCCCATTATCATAAAACACTTCCTTTTTGTTCAATCTTATTTGGCCATACATAACTTGCTAGGAGGGGAGAGAAGTCTGAGATCTTCTGAATAAAGTAAGGGCTCTTTCTGATCAAAACGAAAGCTTTTCTGTTCAAGCCTCAAGTAGAGAATTTTTTTTTTAAACTGATAACTTTTATCATAGAGAAAAATGTAGATCTGATAAAGCTTTAAAACATATAAATTCATGTAGGTGTTTAATACCCACATGTAGAATTAGAATATTGGATTTGGGTTCTAATGATTTTTACGGGGACATTAGTACTTTTTTTTTTTTTTTAATGAAATATTACCGCTACATTCTGTCTGGTGATTAATAATATATTGTGACTTCTTTTTGGGGCCACGATCCAATATATTTTTGACTTTTGACAAGGCGTAGAGCTGTGATTACAATGAGATACTGGAACGAAAGAAGAACATGTTCCACAAGTTTGGGTGTATATTATCTTGGGCTAAGGGTCTTGTCAACCAAGCTATTATTATTAAGCCCTCCCATCACAAGGCAAGAGCTTTGATCCCAGTGTGAACTAGTTTCTTATTGAAAGCCACAGTTGAAGCAATTTTGTAAGCATAAGTGTGTAAAATCGTGATGATCAAGAATCAGCTATTATTAATTTGTAGGTAATTGACCCTAGATGCAGACTAAACACATAGATAGATATCTACATTACGAGTTAGGCGACCTTGATGTTTGTATAATATGTTCATCTACATGGTTGTGGACTGTACCTGTAGGCCAATAAAACATTTATAGATTATTTCCAGCAACCTATTTTCATTATAACCTTTTAAACGTTAACGCTATCTCGTGGCTCGCCTTTAAATATTATCTTTCCAGTATAAGATACGGTACTTTCGGAACCCAGGGGGAATGTCAGATTGTGGTCAGTGAGAGCGGCGCATTTTTCTCTTACGCATGAAACCGCCCTGACTATCGTCTCGCCTCTATCTTGTGGTTTATTTCCTTCCGGATCAGCTTTCCTCCCTGTTGACTTAAGAGATGGAACTGCACTCGGAGATTACCAAATAGAGTACCTGACTACCTCAGAATTTCCGCTCATGTAGCTGTCTGTGTCTAGACTCAAGAGACTGATATCAAATGGTACGGCTTGATAATTCAAAACCATACAAGTCCTAAGTAATCGCGGCGTTAATTCAACAGATTAGTAATGGGAGTAAGAGTCAAGTAATGCAATCAATAAGTATGAGGGCAAGATTGAAACAAAGAGACGGCGAGAGAGAGAGAGAGAGAGAGAGAGAGAGAGAGAGAGAGAGAGTAGTAGGGAGGAAGGAAAGAAAATGAGTTGGTGATGATGAGAAGGACAGAACAATGAATCTTGATGATCTTATCATGCTTACGATAATGATGGTGGTAATTGAAGTGACAAAGAAAATAAGGGAATATTTTGAAAACAGGAAAGAGAAAAAGGAGAGGGGTGGGAATAAGGTGAGTTTGGACAGGTGAAACGAAAACAGAAACATTGATGCACAGATATTGTAAAAGGATCAAAACTAGAAACAGACACAGGAATTTAAAGTCAAATTAAACCCCGAACAAGACACAGTCAGTTAGCCTACTGCAAGATGGCATAGTATATTATTTAGGGCTGCACATTGTAAGGAATCAACCTTTAAATTAAGCCCTATATTTTTGGAAAGAGTGATAGGAGCCATCAAAAGTGCACAAGTTTGAAAGATAATTTTTTAAAAATCGTTGCTAATTGGTTTTAAAAAACCGCAGTAGGAAATAAATGAACGTGTGAGCGAGGTTTGAGTTTGTCACAATAAATATTAGAGCATAAAACGGGCAGATAATAATGGCAATGAAAAAAATCATAAAAATATTCCCAAAATAATGAAATTGTGACATATTCTCATCCTACTCGTCCAATGCAAAATAAGCAACTCCACCATTGAAGTGAGTTTTGTAACTTATCAAAGAATGATCCATTTAAACCTTGCAGATCTCTAGCCTAAGAACCCCCAACGGGCTGGTCACATGACCAATCCGCGCTCCACAAGCCAGTGGATCACTGGCTGATGAATTCATTTTAGGTTGTGGTTTGATTTTTTTTTCCTCAAGGCGTCTGGCCATTTCGTTTGCTGCTTAATGGGGTCAACGAGATCTTTGTAAAGGGCTGAAAAAAAAAAAATAAAACGATTTCGCTGTTTTCTTTTATAATCTATCGACCTGAAACATTACACCACGAGAAATGGCAAACATGACATTTTGAAAGCAAAGTGAAACGGAGCTCTTTGATTGTAACAGTATGAACAGAACAATAACAATAACGCACTCAATAAATAATATAGAAATACTTTTTGTCCTTTTTTTTATTTAATGTTTACAATTTTAATATCATAACATGGAGAACTGTTGCCTCAATACAGCACATCAACTTATCAATATTTTGTTTTTGTTTCATCTCTACCTTTCAGTTCATGTCCATAATGGATTTTTTATTCAGTGGATAAAACCGCTTCTTATGATTGTTATTGGTGTATGGTGCATGTTATCCCACATTGTTTTGCCCAGAAAAAGAAAAATCTAAATTAAGCTTTCATCATAGATACTTTAGACAGGATTAAAAACTTTGAGTGATTAAAAATGGGACATGTCATAACGCCCTGAAGATTGAACCAAACAGGAAAAGGTCCAAGTTTTTCCACCCTGAGGGCTTGAGTTGGTTCTATGTTTAGGGACATAACCGTGTGTGGTGGCCGCTAATGCGACAAACATGCGTCAACAAGGCTTTTAGGCGCATAAGATAAAGTAGGCTAGAGGGCGTGCCTTTGATGACCAACGATTTCCTACTCCGGTATCTTCCCATCTCACCCCCCCCC
>BLXT01007928.1:1197958-1216453 GCA_019648995.1 Plakobranchus ocellatus
AACGACATCGATGGATTCTTCAGTCTTGAATTCGTACAAGAAAGTGCAAACACCATTGGCTTTCTCGCTTAGAATTTGTATATTCCGCAATGGTCGTTTACCAATATTGTACATTCCCACCGCTTGGTGGCGCTCTGTGTCAATGATAACGCATTTTTAGTCTAGTGTCCTATCTGTATGCTTATTTAGTATCTGTGGTTAGTTTGGATGTTTGTAGAAAACTTTGAGGTAAAGTTTCAACAAACACAAATACAATTTGATTACATTTTCGCTAAATTTATAGGATAAAAAAAAACTTACTAAAGCGATGTTGATCCATAGCATTTGAAATCACATTTTTTTTAAGCAATGAATAATTTGCTTGGTAGTAAAGCCGTGTATCCCGGTCGTCCATATGAGTGCGATCAATACTTCTAAAGATACAATGTGTATCTTAACTTGATCGCAATAAATAAATCGCAAATTATTTTTGGGTCATTATTTCTGCATGTGTTTTCTTTTTTTGCTTAATCTTTGGAGAACATTTTTTGAAACTCTCATGGGGTATTGATGGCGTAGTTATCAACGAGTTGGTCTGAAAACTGAGGAGTCTACTGGGATATATAGGGATGTTTCTGTCTCCAGATCAAGTTCGCTGGCGATAAAAATCCAATTTTCTCAAAACAATAAATATATAATCAAAGCAAATTTTTTTCCGAAGTGGCAAAGAAAACAGCCAGAAAGTTCCCACCATGCCAGACTTGCGGCAAAATAAACCGCAGACGAGCTGATTGCGATTGGAAAGAAAAATCACATTCAAACTACTTGTAGATCGCCTCGACCCCAAAACAAACCGAAAGAAACTTTTCGAAACAATCGCGTGAACTCTAAGAGTTTCTAAATGAATTTCAGCTCAACAACTGTTACAGAACATCCAAAATGTAATAGATGACGGCATCAAATTAAAGATGGAGTTAGACAGATTCGGCAGTTTCTTTAACGAAGTAGCTATTTTCCCGAACACTAGGCAAACCGAACACAATGGTGCTTTAAGAGACCCATGTTTGTACCCATGCAGTATGAGTACGGGTATGCCGGTGTCACTGCTCTCTCTCTCTCTTTTTCCTGAGATCATCGCTTAATGGTGGACTGGGTATACCAATAATATCTCTCTTTTTCGTTATAAAAATAAGGCTTTCGGAAAAATAAGGTCGAACTTTATTTATCCGAACGTTCGGGAAAATAAGGTCGGCCTTTCTTTAAAGAATAACCATTGACGGTTACAGCAGTACATGCGACAAGATCCAAGTTTACAGAAAACAAATGAAGAGTACACGGGAAAAATTGGCAGTCCACAGAAAAATACTTTGGAGAAAATTCAATTTTTAACTCGGCCTTTCATTCAATGTTTAACTAGTCACACCGTCATCTCTTTGCACTTGTGGCTCTGGATATTTTCTTATTTCAGTGATACTTTTTAAAGAAATAGTAAATGTTGCGAGCTAACACCCCAGGGGTATGATGCGAAAAATGCGTAATATGTGACTAGGCCTGTTTCTCCCATGTGCTTTTCGAATGTAAAACAAGACAAGCCAACGAACATCCCATGGGACAAATAATGGTGGATATTGAAATGAAGGAAATTTAATTTAAATGGAGGACATTACAAAATCTTTACCCTGTCTTATAAAGACTCCATAAAATTAGTCTAAAGGCAAATCTCCTCGAATGCAAATTCTTGAAAAAAGAGGTATTTTCTTCGGCATCAAGACCACAGCCAAATGTCTGCACTAATCAGAAGAGAAAATAAATAGCAATATATTTCCCGAAGTACTCAGAACAAATCCCAACTGAGATAATTATTTCTTGGACTCGTCAATTACAACCAACAATGCTAGACAACAACGCGATGATTGCATAGCCACTCAACTGTCAACTATAAGATGCTAAAGCCTTCCCCGTTCTTCTTCATGTCAAGGTTATTTCAATAACATGAAAGACATTGAAGCACCTGCTAACGTCCTTAAACGCTATGATCCAAGTATTCCCATACTGTTGGCTACAGATGCACCTCCATATGGGTTAGGGTTGTACTCTCTCATTTTACAGCCAATAGAGAGGAGCGACCACTAACGTATGCCCCTATGCCTCTTAACCTGGCAGAGAAATATTATTACAATTAGACAAAAATTGATTGATTGATTGCTGATATACCCAGTCCACCATTTTTCGGTGATCCCAGGCTTCCTGTTCATTCATTTTCTTTCACTGGCCCATTATCTATCAGTTTTGAAGCAAATTTAAACCGAAGCTTAAACTCCTTCAACTTCGCTTCTTCAAAGTCGATAACAAAGTGTTGGTGAAAGATTGCAGAAGACATCAAAATGGCGGCATGGTTTCATTTCTTCATGCACGGAGTCACCAACGTATGCCTCTAATGTGGAGATTACCTGGAGCCTGGTTACAGACCAGATTGGTCACAGACAGAGCCTCTCCAGTGTCAGCAGATGAACAACATACTTCGATAACCATTTTGACCTCCAGTCTTCAAGATTCCCGGCACTTGTGCGACCTGTATCCCTGAAGCTGAGACTTCCATCATGTGTATCAAAAAGTGATCAAGAAGGAGATTCACTATGACCACAGATCAAGCCCCCATACTCATCTGACAATGAGGAGTTCTCCTGCCCCCGATCACGCAGAGATTCATGATCTGGAAGTGCACTCGCAGATTTTCATATGCCTATATGTATCTTATCAAAAAGGAAAAAAAAATTAAAATAAAAAATATTAAAGAATATTTTCAAAGATAAAGTGTGGAATATGGTATGCCAATCGTCTGAATTATAGTTTGGTGTTAAAGAACGATGGTCGATTATATAATAGTGTATAACGACCAGAAGTACACAAGGTTGTTTTTTTATTTTTCATGAACATTGTCACGATGGGAGATGGAGACGACGTGGATTTAGACGTGTAGCCTAGCAACAATATGCTTAGTAGAGGCAAACGTCGTTGTAATTTTCCAGATTCCTTGTTTAGGTCTACTTCGGACGCAATGTAGTATAGCTTAGGGACAAATGTCTTGTAAATGTTACATTATTCTCTCCAGTCCATTCCCGGCCTGTCCTTAGACATCGTTTTAATTTCAGTCCGCTCCAGGGCTGTTCCCTGTAAAATTCAATAATGAAATGAATTCTTATGACAAGATTTCTATAAGTTTGCATTATCATTTCCATATCTATATTTCAAAACTCGTAACTTAACACAATATCTGTTACTATGCGAAAATACATATCGTTAACACCTGTACCTAAACACATAGATTTACAATCCATTAATATTTCGAACTTTTTAACACTTATATGATGTATATATATATATATATATATATATATATATATATATATATATATATATATATATATTTCATTCAATTATGCAATATTTAAAGTTTTTAATATTCAAAACTTTTGACCATTTAATTTTGCGATCACTCTGACACAAAGTCTATGTAGGGAAATATCTGCCAACTAAAATGCATTCTCTTTAATTAAATTTTTGGTTAGATCACAGCCATAGCGCTTCTACATAATTTATGCAATATGTCCAAACACAAGCAATATTTTACATACCCGATCACCATCTGTTTATACTCCAATAACTCATTCAGTGGTCTTTACGCTATAGCGTTTAGCGTGCAACTAAAGCTAAAACATTACCTCCGTCTGACAATCATCAGCTGAGTACAACTCATGGGTTAGCTTTGAGCCTTACTGTTTCTTTTCTCATGCTCTCCCTACCTTACCTATCTATCAAAATTTAATTAAAATTTTTTAATAAACAACTCATGGTATCCTTACAGGCAAATTTCTTTTGTTTCGTTTTTGTGTTTTCATTCTAAATCTTTGTGCTCTAAGTATGAAATGATTCAACTCCAAATGATACACGAATTAAATGATTATGGAGACAGTGGATCATGACAAACATAATGGCTGACTTCTAGTCGCTTCTTTATTTGTTGCGTCTTGAGATATTAATCCAATTATATCATAGTTTTCTGATAACTAACTTCTAGGTGTGCCGTAAAGAAAGGACAGTACCGCGTATTTTTTAAAAAATCAATTCTAAGACAGCTATTCTCGATTTTGTTTGCTAGGATAGGCGGGAAAGTTTATATTTTTTAAGCCTTTCCCCATTCCCTGCCAGTCAAATTATCGAAATAACAATAGACCTAGCAATAGGCCTAGTCTATGCCCGTCTTTCAGTTTTTTTTTACTTCTATTTCCTAGAGACAGAGAGAGAGAGAGAGAGAGAGAGAGAGAGAGAGAGAGAGAGAGAGAGAGAGAGAGAGAGAGAGAGGGAGGGAGGCAAAGGCGGCTTCTGAGCATTGGTTGGGCACACACCCCCAATTGGCAGGGGGTCTGGGGGCTAGATAGGCCAAGTGGGGGTTCAGGTCCTACTCTCTTAATTTCTAATTTTTCTTCGAGGCTCTTTTAGCAAAATGAATGCCGCAAAATAGCGTCTATTGTGTTCATTAACACAAATTTTGCAAGTTCTGTAGGTTGATGGTGAGCTCGATTGATCAGGAGCGTTTTGAAATAACTTTGGTCTACATTTAGAAATCATCACTCAGATCAACACAAGTGGCAAACCTCAAAATGGAATGGAAATGATTAGCTTCGATAATAATCTCAAATAAGAGATATTTGCACGAGAAAATAATAAAGGCTACTAAACTCTCCTCAAAGACACTGAAATTCTGAGTCCGCAAAATAGTTTCATATTGTTATCTAACTGAGTTACATCGTCACAAGAAAAAGCTGTCATTCCGAATTTGTAAATCCATTCCTGGAATTAGGCTCTCAAGAAAATGGCCTTCTTTGAGTCATAAAGTTTCTGATCCTAAACATATCAGTGTCACAGCCCTCACGGGTCACAAGGCAAGCCCGCTCATCACACCCCAACCTCTTATTGGGAGAAGCTAATGGATCAAAAAGATGATAACCTACTCCTGGTTCACAGCCGTCCCTGTAACATGTGCCGATAGGCCTAATTGGTTTTAATTATTAGAAGTTAGTCTTCTTGGCCCTTTTATTAGCTTTGTAGTGTGTGGCTCAAGATTAATCATAAAAGGTACAATATTATTATACATTCAGGTTGCGTGAAACTTAAATTTGGAAACGTTTAGCGGCAATCATACCTCATCAATTATTTAATTGTTTAAGGATTTGCAAATTAAAGTGTAACTTCCAGATTCCAGAGGGTTGCCGCTGACTTCGCACAGCGAAAGTCGAGTCGGAAAGTGATTACGTCACGGGGATTCCGGACAGGGACGATGGGGCGAGGAAGCGAAAGTATGAGTGTGCGGGCCTGCCCTGCCTACTTGTCTGATGAATAGTACAAGACAGTGCTTTCTCTGATCACGGCCCACCTCGTGCCTTTCGCTTTTTGCCTGTTGATTACACGTCGTTGTAAAGGACCCAGGTTGGACAAGCTATAACTACGGTAAGCCAGCAGCCCGGCGGCCGCGTCCTTAGGCATAGTACTAGTTGTGCACGCCGAGGCCCCAGCCAATCTGGTTGGAAACTGCCCACCCTGCCCATTAAGACGAGCCGCCGTTCGAGAGAGGTATTCAGAATTTAAAAACCAAAGCATATTTGAGACTGCACATGTTTTGTATGATCTCAATATCTACCTCAGTCCATACAAAACCTCTGGAACTCAACGTTCGTTAGTAAGGTAACTCCAAAGGGACACTGCCAAAGAGGAGCGGTAAGCCTACTGCTGAAGAAGTAGGCCACGTTTTTCCTGATCCTCTTTTGCAAAACCAAGCTGAGATATAAAAAAAGAAAAAAAAAAGTTTTACAAATATGACAAAATTAAAACCTAAATAAATAAAAAAAGCTGAACAACTGATTATAAAATATTATAACAAATCTGTGTGGTGTCGCCGCGACCATTAACAGTAATCATGCATATAAATTGTTTGTTCGTGACCAGATTTAAAAATAATCAAATCTAGCAAATAGATAGCTTAAAACAGTACGGCTTACAAAGTGATGCAGTTTATGACAGCTAGGCCCTACCATAAGCTCTGACTTTAAGATTTAATATAGCCAAGGCTGTAGGCTTTCAGCAGAACCTTCCCAACCTCAAAGTAATGGCAATCCTTGGAAGAACACATTATAATATACACGCCTAATTGTTTTATATATTATTTTACTTCCTACACTTAATCACATCCCTTCCAAGTTGCGTTGTCAATGTCACACGTCATTATGAGGGCCTACGATCTTCAACTATGTTGCTGGATGATGCTATAATTTTTTTCTTTTAGAGGATTTAGGATAAAAAGAAGTAATGTAATTTTTATCCCAAATCATTATCATTCTACCTGCTTCTCGAATTTTCCTGTAATAAAACTTTGCACCTCTCGCTACTACTCTGGCCTTTCAGTCTTCTTTTTAAAAAACATTATCTCAAGCCAGTGTTTTCTTTTCTCTGTTTTAACTTGCTTGATTTCTTGATTTTCTGGAGTATTGTTTATGTTTTAGCATAGCATATTTTCCAATTATTTCTCAGTTAGGCTTATTAGGCAAGCAGATTTTCCAAGTACCTCGCAGTTACCATGCAAAGCTGCTGAGAATTCGAACACGTCATTTCGAGTCACACTGATAATGAGCTCACTTCATTTATCTGGAATAGATAGCTATTCAGACGGAGATAGTGCACTGTTGATCAACACAGGAACTTAGGAATCATGAATAAATGATAAAAGAATAATTTTTTAAAACAACGAAGTTTTTTTATATACCGGAAGTGCTTTAGAAAACCAGGAAGCTGTGAAGTCAACAACAAAAATGAACGACAATCTAAAATAGGACATAAACATTGAGATAAACCTGAAATCTGCAGCAGACGTGGAATAAAAACTGTTTACTCTGATCCTCAGCCAATCAGTGCAAGGAAATTTTGTGTATCCACTTGAAAAAAAAGTCGTAAACCGCACTGTTGCACAAGATAAAGAGAAACATTTTTATACGGGGTTATCCAGAGCTATAATTGGAACTACACCTACATTCTAGAGAATCCAGTCTAGATCCAGGAGCGAATGTGTCTCACTCAAGATCCACTCTAACACATGATCTAGATCTAGTCTAGTGAAGTAGTTTTTTCTTCAAAAGTGAATTATTAGCGGAAATCTGATTTTTGAGACCAATGGACAAGGATCCATAGTTTGCTCCTCAACAAGGGGCCTACTAGATCTAGATCTAGTAATAAACATTCGCTAATTTTATTTTGTTTTACAGCTACTCTTCGACAATTAGATCTATCTGCGTAGAGATTTTCATAGTTATCTAGATCCAGGTCTTATTGAAATCTGGTGTAAATTTCTAAGGCTTGAAATTACATTTTAATACCATGGAATAACTTAAAAAAACAGCAATTTTTCTTCATTCTTGGGAAACATTTTATTTTAGGTAGCTCATGGTTTCTTTTACTTATTATTTATAATCTGTGTAGTCCTAATGTAGATTAAAATACATGTGGATCATTCAGAGAAACTGTTGGAAAAGAATAAAAAAGTATACAGTGCTTGTAATCATGTAAAGCCATGGAAGTATTTCTTCCTCACTGTTTTAAAAAATAATTGTTATTGTGAGTGGTCATGTCTAAACGATTGGGAAGCACAAGCTCGGCTTGTTCTGTAGTCTTTGACCCCAATGATGTTCCCATCAGTGTGGATTTGGTTGAAGCTTCTCGTTATTTGTTGGATTTCCTAAGTGACATCTCTACAAAAGCAGAGTTGTATGAAGGTCCATCTGTGGAATGTGCGGTGCAAAGGTATGAGAAGTACTGGTTGCCACTAGTGGCCAAACATCCTGGTCGACTTCTCCCAGCCCCAGTGGATATTGAGTGGGTATGGCATTGCCACATGCTTGCACCTTCAGCATATGCTGCAGATTGCCAGACCTTGGTAGGCAAGCTGATAGACCATCATGTACTTGACAGAGCTAAAAGGAAAGAGCTATTAAGAGACTCGGAGATGCTATGGCATACTGAGTATGGGAATGTGCCTTTTTCTTTGTCTCAGGCTGAATCACCATGGTTTGATTTTGAGTTCACCTCAGCCATGACCTATGACCTAGCATCAGCAGTTGTAAGACAACGTGCATTTTATTATCAAGTCAGTCTTCCGCACTACAGGGACGAAAAGTTCCTCAATAATGCACTGATGCGCTATAGAAAGTTCCTGTTCCTCAAAAGTTTAAACCCTGGGGTATTTTTGGTACCCTGCTATGACAGTGATCTCATGTGGCATGCACACATGCTCCATCCATTCTTCTACAAAGATGATACAGAAGCGTATACTGGTAGTCTGTTGCATCACGATGACTCTGTTAATGATAGAAGCGCAGGTTCTAAATTATCCTTATCAGAGGCAAAAACTCGCAACTTATGGCGCAAAATCTTTGGTGAGAAGTTTTCACATTTTGGAGCTATGTATAGAGGCGAACCGCCAAATTCCAAGCTCTACACAATGAGTAAAGAAGAGATTTATAAAATATGTACAAAGCAAGCCAATGTTCTTGTGGAGAAGGTTCGTGTAGCTGGGCTTCTTCTGGGAAAAACTTACAAACTGAAACTTTGTTACAATACAGGATATCAAAACTTCAACCGGTCACTGTTTGTTACTGAAAATATAACTACCATGAAAGGAAACTCAAGAACTTTGGAAGATAATGGGGTGAATGTTAATTTTTCCTTTGACACTCGCTACAACGATAAAGTGATAGCCAGCATACAGCAAAAGTCTGGAAAATTATGTCTTGGAACTAATGATGTGATAGGAGAGGGCAAAATTGACTTGCAGAAGAAAATTCAGCCCTTGAACAATAAAGGTCTGACAGCAAATGATGAAGTCGACTGTGGAGATGGTCTTTCCATTGGAATGGTGAGTAAATTTTAATGTTTAATAATGTATATCAGGATTTTTTTTTTTTAATGTGAGCATTGAGTTAAAAATTCAATTTGGAACTACTTCTTTGAGAGACAGTAATTCATTTCAGAAATTGAAAAATAATTTTTTGACTTGTTGGATATTATGATCAAAAGTTTCCAGTTTTAGTCTGATGAAGTAGATGTAGCTGCGCCTTTGTTGAGGAAAAATCTTTTATTTGACTCTGATCAAGTAGACATAACAATGGCAAGCAATTCAAGATTTGTTGGGACACCTTGTAAGAAGTTTACCTACTGTATGAATCTCAGTTAGAAATGTATGATGTGACCTTGCTCAGCAAGAACTCGTTTTATTCTCATTTAATAATTTACAGTGTTTCACTGTTTATTTTTCTTTTTATTTATAAACATTTAAAGCATGGATCAAGGTTTTGTTAGTCTGAGTGAATCTATAGACATTTCATACAATAATCTGGTTTTAAATAATATTTTGTCAACTGTTGGACATTTGACTTTAAATGTTTACATTTAAAAACTTGTTTTTATATACAAGTGCATAATTTTTAAAAACTGGTGTATGCTATTTTTTATTTTATAAATTTTTAGGTTTAGATGGCATGAACGTCCCTGAAAAGGCGCACAAATTTATCCTAATGAGGATGTTGTCAAATTGAGTGACATTCAATTCAATTTACAAATTGCATATATCTATATCAGCCCTGTAGTTGCAATTTTTTCATATCAATTTTAATATGGCAGACACAAATTATTGGAAGTATGCTAATCAGAGTTCTATGTACAGAAGTTATGAGAAACAGATTAGTTCTTTCATGATTTCTTTAAAAACTGTTGGTTACAAATGTTAAATAGGATTTTACATCTTGAATGCTAGCTGCTTAAATGGGATTATCATGAAATTTGATTTCAGATGTATGATGGCTGTAAAATGGGCCCATCAATGTACAATACTAACTATGTGATTAGATACATTGAAAGTTCTGAGTTGATCCACCCAGAAACAGGATTCAATATAAGTTTTGCTGAAGTGAAAACTGAGTAGAGACACAGTAGTTATATTCTGAAATGTTGGAGTGCATAGGCCTATATCACATTTGAACTCTTTTGACAGTGCACTCTTATCCTTTAGAGTAGCTTTACTTTCAGAGTTGAAAAAGGGGTATAGATATGATAAAGATTTGCAAGATATTGAGTGTATCAAAACTTCTTGCATTATTCTTTTAAAGCTTTTAGAAATGGTTCCTCCTAACAGGTGTTTATCAACTCATGCAATTCATTAGAAATTGCTTCTGTGGAATTTCAAAACAGATTTTTAGGTTATATGTGTAATATATATGTGTGTAATGTACTTGCATGGTGCATTGTTGGCACAGTGGATGGCATATCCACCCTGAGTGAGATCTGTAGAGACTGTTTTGTCATGGTTTTGAGCCTTGTCACCAGTGCCCTGGCCTGAAAGTCTGAAGTTAGCTTTTTGTGGTTTGACTCTCAATTTATAAGCAAACCAAGCAAATGTCAAATCATGCATCTAAATTATGCTACTGTTAATATGGTCCAGCTCATGCATCTGTAGAGATGAATTGGTTGACATCTTGCAGTAGGATATATTGCATTGAAAAATTTCTTAGCCGATGGCATCTTTGGAAATTAGGTCTACATTTATGTATTTCATTGTGTATTAAATGTCTTTTCAAATTTGTTTAATGATAATATTTGAAATAAACGACATTGTAGTGAATATTTCCGCAATCATTATGAACGTCTTTTTTAAAATCAATTATGCATTATTTTCATGATACTGGTGAAATGGTTAATTTATTATGCTACGCTGCTGCTCTTGTAGGTGTGGAGTTGTCCAGCCCCTAGATTAGGTCCATGTGTCCTGCGTCTGGAGCCTGGAGATTATCAGAGCTGCATCATGCCAGCTGACCGCAGCACTATGTGGGGGCCGATACCCCTCCCTCGTCTTCCCCCAGGCGTAGACAGCCACTGCTCTGTTGCGTCACACAGGTGAGTCATTCTCCTGACCAATGCAGATTTTAGAAGTTTTTGTTTCAAATGTTTGACACTTGCACTTATGTATTGCCACTCATTTATGCTTGGATGCTCTTTTATTTATTTTTTTTTCTCCCTCACTCGTTAAAGTTTTCCAAATCACTAATAAGCTATAAATCTTTTGAGATGCATTTCCACTTTTTTTTTTTTTTTTTTGTTGGTATTTTTTAAAGTAAGGGCAAAAAAGTTATCACTCTGAATCTGATAAATGTCTGTAAAGGTCTGTTTGTTTTTGCCCTATAGGGTCAGAAATTGTGATGAATCAAAGCAGAGCAAAATTCTTGCAGATGTCAGAGCAAGTTTGAGAGCCATCAAAATGCTCTATGGATTTATGGAGTGAAAATTTAGCATGCAGATTTGTCATAAAATTTTCATCATTTCAGGTGTTCATCTTTAGAATTTTTAAAACGGTTTATTCTGCATTTCTGAAATTACATTTTGAGTGTTTGTATTCATCAAGCATCATGAAATAACAGTTTCTAGCTTTTAAAATTAAAAGTTGTATACCTGAATTCAATGGGCAAGAAGGATTTATAGCAGCAGGTCTGTTACACAATCATATTGCCCAATGACGTATGATATATAAATTTCTCCTTGTACCCATAATATTTCTATTTTTGTTTTAATCCTTGATGGGATGCAGGTTGTTCAACCACACAAGGAAGGTTGTGTTCACTGTAAGGATGATCCACAGTGAGCCTCTACTCATGTCTGCTGTGCATGTGTTCTATGGAGACAAGCTCACAACAGTGGCACACTTAGTTGTTGGGGATCAGTTACCTTTGCCAATCTCTGTAGGTGGTTTCTTTATAACTATTATTTATTCGTATTCCTGAAATCTTTTTTAACCAGTTGCTTGAGAGTTAGAATATTTTCTTGATTGAAGACTTGTATTCAAGAAATGTCATAAACAATGCTTTTTTTACTTTTCCTTCTTCTCCTGATTCTCCTCCTCTGCTACCCTCTAATCCTCTCTCCCTCTACTCACAGGCACATACCTACCTGCCTCTCTCCCTCCATATACAGGCACACACCTACCTCCCTATCTCCCTCCACACACAGGCACACACCTATCTCCCTCTCTCCACCCCCACACACAGGCACACACCTACCTTCCTCTCTCCCTCCACACACAGGTACACACCTACCTCCCTATCTCCCTCCACACTCAGGCACACACCTACCTCCCTCTCCACCCCCACACACAGGCACACACCTACCTCCCTATCTTCCTCCACACACAGGCACACGCCTACCTCTCTCTCCTTCCACACAGGCACACACCTACCTCCCTCTCTCTCTCTCCACAACACACAGGCACACACCTCCCTCCCTCTCTCTCTCCACACACAGGCACATACCTACCTCCCTCTCTCCACCTCCACACACAGGCACACACCTACTTCCCCTAAAAGATTAAACATCTATAGATCATATGATGGACTTAAAAAAAATATTTATAAATGAGCAATTGCCGAAATGTGGACCCCAAAACTGTGTCATGTTTTTTACTGTATTTTCTTAAAAAGAGTCTTTAATTACAAAATGAAAAGCCCAATTGAGTATCAGTGAGGTAATATTCATGCAGAGTTGAATAAAATGAAAAGATCAATGTAAAAAAATTGGTCTGTCTCTTCACTTGGTGGTGAATGAGCTTAATTTGTTGATGGTTGATTACTTTTTTGGTGATTTTGTCATCAAAGTTATGTTAAAAATTTATTTAGTTAATTTAGACTGCAAGGATGTATCCAAATCGATTTTTTAAACATAAAGCACTTAGTATGCCATCACAAAATAAAAATTTATGTATTGACGAGTTACATTTTTTTCAAATAGGGCTCGTAGAAAAATCTTTCGCACATAACTATGATGACAGCCCACGTTTTGGGAAACCACCATATATATATATATATATATATATATATATATATATATATATATATATATATATATATATATATATATATACACATTAACTTTTTTCACTTCACCTTCTCAAATATTTATTTTAACAATTTTGTAAGCATCATATTTTTTCTTGTCTGCAAACTCTTGACAAATTATAATATAGGATGAAAAGAATTGTGAATAAACAAGTTTGGAATTTGACCTGTTATAGATTTTAACACTTGTATCTCCAAGGCATACTTAGAATTTTGGTTTATAAATTATTCTTCTCTGTTTAATATTTTAATGTAATTTATAATGATTTGTAGGTGGGCGAACCGAAAAAGTGTGTGACTCTTAACCCCAAAGAAGGCCAGAGAGCTGTTCTTATCAAGAACAACTCAGGCGACTGGGGTGTGGCCATCGGCTGGTGGGAAGGCTTTCAAAAAAGAACAACAGGAAGAAAAGGTATGTTTGACAAAAGGAAAGTAGAGTCTTAGATAATTTTATTCGTTTTTTTTTATTATTTCAATGGATTTTTTGGAGGAAGTTTTTGATAATTCATTCTTGTTGTCACCACTACCAATCAGTGAAGATGTATTCATTATTCTTTTTTAAACATAAATTTTAAATAACATTTCACTATCTTCTTCTTTTTTTATATGAAATAAATGTTTTAAGGTTAATATCTTGGTACAAGATTAATATTACATTAATGCAGCTTTCTGTATCGTAAAGGTAACAAAAAAATAAAGCATAAATATTAACCAATGTTTTAAAATAGTTGCAAAATGCGCTTCGTTTAGGTTGGCTTCAAAATCAACATCCTTACAATTGAGCCTTGTTTATGCTGTTCAACAATTTTTCATAATGATTGGACTGATTCAACAAATGTAAAAATTCATTTCGATTTGACAACATAATTTTTATGTATTGAATTATGTATTGAAGATGAAAAAAAAAAAATTGGCAAAAGATTTCAATGGTTTTCAAAGTAAAAATTGGCAAAAACACAAGCAAATACTCTTGCAAAAATTTGTTTTTCATGCTTTTGTAAAATTTATAATCTCAACTCTAGATAAAAGTGAAATATTTTAGGTAAAAGGTTTTCAATGTGTTCTGCCACAAGGCATTATTTTAAAATTTGTATTATTAAACTTTCATACCATACATTTTTTTTTTTTTACTGTAATTTTCTCAGGTTCAGGGAGTGAAGGTCACCTTGAGATTAGGTTCTTCCATCTACCGGGCAGGAAGTGGCACTACGTATCGTTTGACCGCTTGTACAGTTTGGCCACATCCAAGTTTGAGATTGGCGACTGCGTTGTGGAATTTGACAGTGGTTTTCTGGAGATTGGTTCACACCGCGGGGAGCTGGCAGAGAACCTCGCTCTTATCTTCAGTGTGGCCCTAATTCATGTGCTCTGTCAGCCCCGGCCTGCAGACTGGAACCCTCGTCTGTCATCTCCACCCCGCGCACCCCCTGGTGAGGATCAGCCAGCCCAGTCACAGTTGCCCCGGCTCGGCGGATCAGAGGAGATTGCATTGCTCCTGGCGGCAGGAGTGCTGGTGGCGACTCCATGCAACCATGCCATCAGGAATCTCTTCAAACGGAAGAAGCAGCAGTTTGCTGGTGCTGGCATGGGAGGCATTGGTGCCGATGTGGTTGGGCTCAGGCGGCAGAGCTCCAGGGAGAAGGACCAGGAGGATGAGTGTGAGCTCAACGGAGGGCCAGCAGTGATTCTCCATGAAGCGGAGGTCAGTGCAGGCTGGGGGGAGGAGGTGGCTGGGGCTGTAGCGGCTGCAGCGGCTTTGGAAATAACAGAATCGACGATGAGCGCCGCAGGCAAGGGGTTAACTGTGATACAGGAGCAGGAGGATGATGTGGAGGAGAGGTCAGAGGTTGCTGTAGGTGGAGGCGAGGCAGGTGTGACGCGAGACACAGCTGCACTCCTTGCACTGGATGAGCTGGCCAACAACAAGACGGAGGAAGAAGATCTCGAAGAGGGAGATGAAGGCAAACTGGAAAACGTTAATGATAATTCAGAAGCTAGTGAGGAAGTTTTCGACGTGGAGGGCACAAGTAATATTGATGCTGACAGCCAGACGGGCCTATTTGGCAATGGGGAAGACGACAGCGATGAGGTAGAGCTTGGCGAGGAAGATGAGGACGACACAGGTTTTGCTGCAGCCATCAGCTCGGAAGATGAGGAGGATGAGGACAATGCAAATGCCACAGGCATGGTAAATCACAACCCTCATGTTGAGGGATGCAATGGTGAACTGGAACCGCCTCTAGGTTTTGGTAACACAAGTGATCAGGTCAGGGGAAAGGATTATAATGAAGATGGGGAGGGAGTTGATTTGGATGGGGACAAAACAATGGAAAGCTATTATGATGAATTTTACAATATCGATGGTGACAGTGAAGTTGTGAACGGGTTTGGTGATTCAGGCATGGCCGCTCTTGGGCTTGGGAATTCTGACCACAGCGCTGGGTATGTGTCAGCAGGAGGAGGGGACAGCATGGCTGCCTGGGGAATGTACAGCAGTGATGGCAGGACCGTGAGCTCTGGGCTAGCCGAGAATGGCGAGACACATTCTGGGGGCTGGGGAGGTGACAACCTCAGCCTGGGGAAAGGAGGCGATGCAGATGTCATGGGATTTGCTTCAGGCGGAGGCGGGGAGTGTATTTATGGTGGAAACGGTGGGTGCGCAGATGGGGGCTGTGGCGATGGAGGAGGGGGAGGCAGCTGTGGCGGCTGTGGAGGTTGAAATGATTAACTCCCCTGGGTTTAATGTTAAAACGATGCAAAGCCTGAAAAAGAGGTGTTTTTTTTTATGCAGTTACAACCCCTTATCTTTTTTAATATAATATTTTACAAGTTGGTTGTGAAAACGCTAATAAAATTTGTAAACTTGATTCATCCAGCCTCTTCTTTTTAGATTTGCATTAGACGGACCGAGAGAAGTTTAAATCTGAGTTAGCCATTTTTGTTAGCCATCAACTAAGAAAGGATTAAGGCTGGAAAAGTCAAATTTTAAGATGTGAGGAATGTGGACATATTTATTTTCTCTGGAAAAGAGCCTAATTTAGTGTCATTGTTGATAAATTTGAAACAGATGGTATTCATGTCATAAAATGTATTGTTTGCATAATTCAAGTTGCATTCTGTTGTCTTAAGAAGTGTACGCTGAAACATATCATTCAGACCCGGAGATGTGATACTGTTGTAAAGACGTTAACTATACATACTATGTATTCTTTCTTCAAAATGCTGAAGCTCTCGCATTGACTTTTTAAGCTTTCAAATTATGCAAATATTTATGGGACTTATGCATTGAACTTGATTGCTTTTTTTTTAAAAAGTTAGATGTTTATGTGTACAGTGCATGTAAAAAAATTGCTGGATCTGTAATCTCATTTTTGTGAGGCAAGATCTTGAAGTCAGTGCTAGGAGTGAGCTATTTTGGATTTAAAATTAAAAATTTAAAATTGCTAAAGCTTATCATTCACCAAGATATAAAAAGCCAGCAAGAAGATTAAACACAATAAATAAGTTATTAGTTGCATCGGAATAATACTATTTTTAAAGCTTTTTTTTTTACCTGAATCTGATTGGCCAGAAATTATATGCTGCTAAACATTGGACTTTTGAAGCAGTTGTTCAAGAATACAGGTTAGGTGGTGCCGTAGCTACTTGGAAGTGCAGTGTCTTTAGTATTCAGTTTCTGGCAGATACTGCACTTGATTTGGCTGTGGCAGTGAAGGAGGTGGGTGGAAAGAAGATTTGAAGGGAGACGACAAAAGTTCTTTTCTATTAAGCTTGAATTATCCCACTTAGTGCTATGAAAGGCCTGCCATGAGTAATCTTTAAAGCCTGATGCTCTATTTTGAAGTTGGCTGTAATGAGTTGCAAATTCCTACATAAGAGGTTTTTAGGAAGAGATGTTTTGATTTACTCTTTAACTTATTTTTCTGTACAAAAATCTTTTAGAGAGATAAATGCTGAGATTGCATAATTTTTTATAATTCATTTAAATTGGCAGCTATGTAAACAGGTTTACTTTTTAAACTTTTTAGCTGAGAGCATTTCATAAACGACAAAGCATCTAAGGCTGCATCAATCGTGAAGAGTGAATTCTACCACTATAATTTACATAGTCATTTTTTTTTTCAGAAATGATAATGTAAAAATAAATATAGATTGAGGTAAGAAATGCACGAAGTTAAGATACAGAATTAATCCTGGTTTCATTCGTCACCCATTTTTTCCAAAATTTGTCCTTTATGCTAATCAGAGAAAACAGCATTTAAAACATTGATGTTCTTCTATCCTTTAGCTTTTGCTGTTTCCTTCGTCTCAGTATAATGCACAGCTTTTGGCTAACAATTTTCTTCAGATCTGTTACTTTTGTTCTCTCTATTTGTGATCTGAAGCTACATCAGTGATTCTTGTGCATATCAACATAATTTTTTCTTTCTCCATCAGAGGAATGACTGGTGATTTTTTTTTTGTTGTTGTTGTCATTCTCCTGTTCTTTTAGTCATTCGGTTTTTTTTTCAACTTTGAAGTTTGTAAATAAAAAAGGGTGCAGTTTTTTTCATGTTGTAATATTTAACTGTTGCAGAATTTTATAAAGACAGTTTATATGGATTGTGAGTATATTTTTATACATTTTTCATACTCCCAAACTTCTTAGTGATACGACAAAAAAATATTATGCAAGCACTGTTGTAAATGTACACTTACAGTGGCTGTTATCTTGTTAATCTCCACAATTTCAAGTATGTTTCCAATATGTTTTTGAGACTTAACTCTTTTCACTTAAGTTTCCAGATCAAAAGTAAAATTGCAATGTAAGTATTCTAGATAAACAAATGCAATTTTGAAAACTTTGTCCCCCCCAAAAAATGAGCTATTGTGTATATATAGATATATAATACAATAGTCTATATGAGACATATTTTTTTATAATGTTAATAAATTTTTTTATGTGTATCAAATTTAACATTGCATGTACATATATTTGTAACAAAAAAACTTGTCAGGGTCTCTGTTTTTTTCTCTTTGTAAATTTGATGCCAGTATTTTAATTCATGCATGGAAAATTTTTCGTCATGCATGTTTCATTTTAATGTGGTTGTCTTCACCATTTTTTGTACATGTATTTTTTTTTTTTCAATCCTAGTCTAAACCTTTGCTGTGTGTTGTACTCTAACGAAATGCTGCTGAGAAAAAAATTGTGGAGAGAAAGAAAGATGCAGGAAACACAGAGAACAAATGTGTGCAGGGAACAGGGGAAGGAGATAGAATTACAGGAATGAACTTTAAAGGTCACTTCTGCTGAAATCTTGTTCCTTGATTGATTTTGAAAGAAATTTTTTTTTTTTAACAATTCTAAGTCAATTTGGTTCACCATAGTACAAAAATCTTGCCACCATATCATGATAATCAAAGTTTTAATTAAAAATATTTAAGAGTCTAGTCAATGTGTTTATTCACTAGTCAACATTTTGTTTTCATTTTCATTGGTTGTTAAAATTTATTATGATTTTTTTTTTCGCTAGGCCATTATCAGATACTTTAT
>BLXT01007928.1:1300963-1311689 GCA_019648995.1 Plakobranchus ocellatus
ACCTAATGATTGTGCTCACCAGACTCAAAAGAATAATAATGGAGAGATGACAACATCACAATTCACTGCGAGATCAGACTGCTGTGTGCATTGGTTTTCTCCATCTTCCAGTACGCGTGTGAGACAGGAACTCTCACAGGTGAGAATACAGACTAACAACAATATGGAGAGATAACAACATTACTATGTACTGCAAGATCAGACTGCTGCGTGCATTGGTTTTCTCCATCTTCATGTACGCGTGAGAGACAGGGATTCTCACACAAGTGAATGCAGACATTGGAATTGAGATGCTATCTGAAAATCCTGAGCATCACATACTTGGGCGACATCAACAATCAACAGGTCCATCGGACATGCAAGTAGAAACCTCCATAAAGACTTGTAAAAAAATGTTATAAAGAAGAGGCTGAAATATTAATGGAACCTCACCAGGAACCTTTGCCCAGGGCTCAAGGGAAAAGATCAGGGGTAGAAGCAAGGAGAAGATGAGGTGAAGAGTCAACATACAATAAGGATAGAGACAGGATTGGCAGAGACGCAAGTCCTTGCACCCGATCGGAACAAATTGAGCAGGCTGGTGCACAGCTTGTCCAAGTAGCGACCTGAAGATTATGATGGGAGATAACGGCACAATGCGTGGAAAGTCATTGTATGATCATCAATCAACTATCCGATTGAGAATCCGACGTAAAGTGGATGCCTGCCTAGCTGTATTATGATGACTATCGTTTGTCATCTTATCGAGCCCCATAACGAGAATATTGTCCTTCTAGTATTTAGACCGACCTTTTCCCACTGGCTGTTTGATCTTCATCGACTTTGATCACATTACCTGTGAAACATTCTCTAGAATCTTTTTTTCTTTTAAGCTTTTTGCGTTTTTTCTTTTCAGTGGAATAGGATTTCCAAGCCATTTTCTCTCCAATACTTAATCTTTTTCTCATGTTTTTGATATAGAGAATAACTAAAAAAAAAGTAAATGAGAGCATTAAACATAGAGCGCAGACATACAAATTTTCTAAGCTTAAAATAGAGTTGAACCCAACCTTGGAACTCGGATCCAGTTCAGGAAACCTAGGAGTTCGATCCTCATTTAGGTCTTGGATACGAGATCATGAATTACTTTCTCTTTGCCTCTCTAACCTCTCTTAACAGACCAAGCTAAGCGATAGAGATTGGATAGAAAGAGTGATCAGATACAATTCGCTGACTGAGACTGAGAAACAAACCCGGCACCTCTCCTTTAGCAGGCAAGCATCCTACCAACGTGGCCACCGCTCACCTAGCATCACAGCTTTTCTTTATAACCTTCAAATCAACATTACACATAATCCTTTCACGCCACTTATATTGCGTGTGGCTTCATGGCAGATTTTCTTGAAAGGTTTTTATCCTAATCGATAACAAAAGGGCAAAACATAATTATGCTTGCCAACAAGGGCCTTAGGGTACCATGAAGGAATATTATTTTAATTTTTCTTTAGAAAATATCGCCGATTTGCCACAGATTGTATTTGGCAAGAACAGGCTTCTGGCGACAAAATATTGATTAAAATGATGAAGCTTAAGAATAATGGAGTGGAAAAGTGTAACGAGTTAATGTTTCATGTTCTAGTCATCCTCATTTTTTCGTCTTTCCCTATTAAATAATATTCTAGTATGCAAAAGCGAGGCGGTTTATTGTCATTTGTTATGGTTCCATAACTACACAGAACGCCTTTGCTTCTAATGTGTGATAATATAAGTTCACAACTTTACTGGTTTTAAAATATTGGCCCTCGCTAGGGCTCGAGACGCTACGGCAGTTCTTAAACTTTCAATCCCAACATGGGATCCATGCAAGACTGAGGACGAGTAGCGCTAACCCAGCTCCACCAGCGCTTATAACCCTGCGTGATTTGAGTGCAGCTCTCGCTCAAACTCTACTAGCCGTTGAGTGCGGCCTTGATGGTGTGTTGTATCACTCAACAGTTGTAACCCACATGTAAACTATACTAACTGTTGAGTGTAGCCGTGATGGTGTGTTGTATCACTCAACAGCTGTAACCCACATGTAAACTTTACTAACTGTTGAGTGTAGCGGTGATTGTATGTTTTATAACTCAACAGCTGTAACCCACATGTAAACTATACTAACTGTTGAGTGTAGCCGTGATGGTATGTTTTATCACTCAACAGCTATAACCCACATGTAAACTTTACTAACTGATGAGTGTAGCCGTGATGGTGTGTTGTATCACTCAACAGCTATAACCCACATGCAAATTCTGCTAACTGTTGAGTGTAGCCGTGATGGTGTGTTGTATCACTCAACAGCTATAACTTACATGCAAACTATACTGACTGTTGAGTGTAGCCGTGATGGTGTGTTGTATCACTCAACAGCTATAACTTACATGCAAACTATACTGACTGTTGAGTGTGGCCGTGATAGTGTGTGGTATTACTCAACAGCTATAACCCACATGCAAATTCTGCTAACTGTTGAGTGTAGCTGTGATGGTGTATCACTCAACAGCTATAACCCACATGTAAACTTTACTAACTGTTGAGTGTAGCCGTGATCGTGTGTTGTATCACTCATCAGCTGTAACCCACATGCAAACTCTACTTACTGTTGAGTGTAGCCGTGATGGTGTATCACTCAACAGCTGTAACCCACATGTAAACTTTACTTACTGTTGATTGTAGCTGTGATGGTGTATCACTCAACAGCTATAACCCACATGCAAATTCTGCTAACTCTTGAGTGTAGCCGTGATGGTGTGTTGTATCACTCAACAGCTATAACTTACATGCAAACTATACTGACTGTTGAGTGTGGCCGTGATAGTGTGTGGTATTACTCAACAGCTATAACCCACATGCAAATTCTGCTAACTGTTGAGTGTAGCTGTGATGATGTATCACTCAACAGCTATAACCCACATGTAAACTTTACTAACTGTTGAGTGTAGCCGTGATGGTGTGTTGTATCACTCAACAGCTGTAACCCACATGCAAACTCTACTTACTGTTGAGTGTAGCCGTGATGGTATGTTTTATCACTCAACAGCCATAACCCACATCAAAACTCTACTTACTGTTGAGTGTAGCTGTGATGGTGTATCACTCAACTGCTATAACCCACAAGCAAACTTTACTAACTGTTGAGTGTAGCTGTGATGGTGTATCACTCAACAGCTGTAACCCACATGCAAATTCTGCTAACTGTTGAGTGCGGCCGTGATGGTATGTTGTATTACTCAACAGCTATAACCTGCATGACATTTTCAACCAACCTTTTCCCTTGCTTGTTCTATCAAGTTCTGAGATAACGGCGGCCACAAGAGCAATTTATTTGTGTTCATATACCTGTTATTTTTACGGGTGCGATTTGGCAGTTCTTTTTAATTCTACGTTTAGTTTTTGTTTTTGTTTTTGTTCTTTTTTATTTTTCAGTCTGCTGCTGTGAAGGCTTATCATAGGGCGTTTCGTGATGCGAACCTAGGGTACGGTCCTTTAGAGGAACTCTCGTAATCTCTAACGCACCTGGCATCCAGATGACAAAGAAGTCTTCAAAGCTTCTTTAATGTTTAAACGCGTTTGTTACAATTTCTTCTTTTGTGAGTATTAGATTACATAATTATTTTACGTATATTTCTAAAGAGTTTCTCTCCAGAGCTTCAAGCACTAGCTGACCCAGAGAGACGCGGTCAGGAGAAACATGGAGTATCTTGACAATGCCACTAACATCGGAAAGATCCCCGGGAGCCGACCAGTCAGGACGGGAGAACGCCTGGCTCACCACTCAGTGTGGCAGACACTGGCGCAAGTACAACTTAAAAACGTGCTTAGCCTACAAAAAAAGAAGCGGTGCATCTTCGAATAAAAAGTAATTAATGACATCCACCATCAGAACTGCCACATTTGACGACATTCTAGCCGAACCGACAGTGCGATCGGAGTGAACAAACAATGCTATGCTTGTATGAATGGACGCTCCAAATGCGTGTGTACAGACAGGCCACTGTGCCACTGCCTAAATCTGCGTCTTTCCGAGAGGGGATAAACTTTTTCAAGCATGCCAATATATTTACGGCAAGCTCATAGGGCATATATTATATAAAGAATATATAATTATATATATATATATATAATATATTCTCCCTCTTTATAAATACATATATATATATTATATATATATATATATATATAAAATATTCTCCCTCTTTATAAATATATATATATATATATATATATATATATATATATATATATATATATAGTCGTTCTTTCAATTTTTTAAACCACACCATGCGTATAAAACCAGAATGTTTTTGGTGGTTTTTTTAATAGGGCATCGATCCTGCTAGCGCACCTGACACGGTGCAATAATTAAACATTGTCAAAAACAGCATTCAGGCGCTTGATTGTTCTAAGCACGCGATTGAGCATTAATTTGAAGAACCACATTTTTTTTTAAAGCCGAGCATTTGTAGCGGATGCTTACTCGAATGTTTCTTAGCTTTAAGAAAACAATGTAGGGTCTTACACATGCATAATTCATATATAAGGCATGTACAATGCCATTAAGCTGAGAAAAATGGCACCGACAATCTTGATGTAGTGTAACAGTTCTTTTCCCTTGTCTTAAGATTTGATACTACACTTTTCTATTGAGCAGAAGAAATGGCGCAGGTGATGCAAATGTTAGCGCCAACACCCTGAAATCAAGTAGATTTTGTTGTTGCATGTTTGATAAGGGCTGCAGGTAGTCGGGGTTCGAGTCTTACCTGACAGCCTTGTTCTGAAGCTCAGAGAATCTCAGGGGGGGTTGTTACATAATGCAAACTTATTTTTTCATTTTTTTTTAAATATTGCTGAAGATTTCCATTGATAGGGTTTATTCACTTCTTTTGTGGACTCTGACTTTTGGCAGCAGTTGTGAAGTGGGACAGCCGTAAAGCAGATTTCGGGACAATTTCAGCTGACCGCAAAGCTACCAACGAAGAGTTGCATCTACCTTTCATGACTGTGATTCCCAACTTTTGCTTGCAAAGGTGTATCTAAACATAGAGCCTGACATTATTTTAGCGCTCATATTGCGCATTCTTTAAGATTTAGGTTACATATTAAGTCTACCTACACAGCGACCTTTAATGCTTTAAAATCACTGCGCACGATCAGATTCGAAGGTCTAAGAGAGTTTTGCCCAATACACAACCTAGACTTTCATCATCACATCATCATCATCTTGTGCCATCTCCTCTGAGGATGACTTCAAATGATTCGCTCTCCATCTCTGCCTTAATCCCTTCTAGTGCGAGAAGGCATATTATCCTGACCCTGGTAGCCACAACCATCATCTGCGTTGTCTTTCGCTTGCGCTCTTTTCTATTTTGATTTAACAACCTTTGATTGGTCCTACAATCAGTAATGTCCAAGACAGAATAATTAGCAATACCCTAGAATGAATTGGGACATTCACTTTATTCATGTAGGTCTAATATTTCAGCAGCTGGAGTCTAGCGGACAAGTGATTTGGATTTCATTCAGTAAAAAAGAAAGCTTTTTGCAAAAAAAAAAATTATATCTTAAAAATTAACAGCAAGGACGGAAGAGTGTCTCCAATTATCTCATCAAGAAATTTTTAAAGCGTCGTGTTGCCGATACGGTTAGCACAAACAGATTTCTGCTGACACACTACACTCCCTCTAGCTCTCTCTCTAGCCTACAAAGCATTTTTTTTTCAACGAACAAACCGTAGATAAAAAAAATATCAATGATAGTTTGAATTACCAATGCGCGACAAAGCATTTAAGAGCATTCGTTTAAGCTGATATCTTTGCTAGCTACACACCATAAAATATTTTTACGACAATTAAATTATCCTGAGCATATGAGGGTGTATAGATTCGGTCTGATCGAATTTTATAGTTGTATGTCGGAGATGTTGGGTGTGTTAAATAAGCAAATAGATGTGAAATTTATTGTTCTTCGATAGTATGTGGGTGTTGAGATTGGCTGTTAACTGTTTAAGCTAGCTCCTAAAGCTCAAAATACAGAGGTCATGAACTCGGAAATGAGAGACTTGTAAGATGTTTTGCTGTTTTGGAGCAGCTTAAGGTATTTATGAGAAGCGTGTAGCACCTCAAACTATGACTTGGGCATTAGTATTCTGTCAGTATGACCCGCATTAGGCGATATGGTAAAAACAATATTTGACAAGGCTTAAACTTATCACCAGATGTTGTGATCAGAGATCGCAGTTGTTTGGAAAGTTTCTCTTTGGCTTTTGAACATAAGAGAACATAAGGTTAAATCATTCTTCATACTATCACTGTCACCTTTTATCATGATAATCTTCATCTTTGTCGTCGTCTTCGTCGATGCCAAATGCTTATCCACCAAGGTGAGTAAGATCCCTCACTGCCTCTCTTTTTACAGCAATTTTCCAAAATATTTTTAAACACCTGCAGTCAAGATCAATACAATCCAACAGGGATGCAGTGGCTGTAATGCTGGCGTCGCCCGATAAAATACTTTATTTATAATGCTAGGATTTTCCGTTTTTTCAAACCATTTTTATTTCATGTAAATAATTATTTGAAATATTTGGAGAGGCGCTTTTTAGCAACAATTCTTGTTTGAGGTTCGTGATTCAATCGGCTCGACTATTACAATATTTACAGGTGACTGTATCAGGATTGGCTCATGGAAGAGTGTGAAGTATATTGGTATTATTATCACGCTACACACACACACACACACACAAACAACACCACACACTTTCATAGCTATATAGATCTGTAGAAGCAAAGCTATAATACAAAAACACAGCGGCTCTGTATTGATACACGATACATGTAGGCCGCCATAATTCGAAAGTAATGCGGTCATAATGTGGGTAAACACAAGGATACCACAGTGCGTAGCAATTTGATCGATCTTTGTGTGTATAAATGTGCGCAGGTGTGTGTGTGTGTGTGTGTGCGTTTTGTTACAGACAGAGCCATGCACTGTACTGACGTTTTCAAACTTTTGGATGAGCTGTTTAATGTCTGGTTATTAAGGCTCAATCATATCGAGTGTGAAGCTTTTAACGGGGTTCGCATTATCGCATGATTGTGGTACGCCCGATAGCGCGACACTTAAAAACCCAGCAGACGCAGATTCGATCCATGTTAAGAGATGTCTAAGTGTCAGCTCAGGTGTAAAGTTCGGCCTGATCAAAAGGCTTTACCATATGTTATTACAGTGACATATTTTCTGAAGATGAGAGAGTAAGAGCGGGAAATAATAGGCTTGAAATGAACGTTGCCGAGACCATTCTGATTTTACATGCGGTGTAAGACGATTCTGGGTTGTTTTACTGCTCACTGTATGTGACAAAGATTATACTTCAGGTCGCAGCACATGCAAGACAGAAATAGAACAATGGGATAGGACAAGCATTCTGTCTGCTGGTAGCGGACGAAATTACAAGCTCCTTGTCCAAATTAAAAGAAAAAAGCAAGATCTAATTATTAAAGCCTGTGTTTGGATCGCCGTGATATGAAACAAAACAATACTAAGTTTGTCTTTGTTAGTTTATTAGGTTTCGTTGTGAACTCTTTCTTTCCTTTACGGGAGGGGGCGTCGGTAGCAGTGGCTTGCGAATCCGCCCTGAGATCTGCAGGGACCCTTCTGTCGCGGGTTCGAGCCCCGCTACCGGCGCCCTGGCCTGACGGAGGGCCTGAAAGCCTGAGATCACCTTGTTGTGGACTGGCTGTAAACAAAAAATCAACCAATCAACTGTGCTTCTTTCGTCTCTATTCTGCACTAAAACAGAGTGATACAGACTGGGGCAGGCGCTTGATCAGCAAACCGTTAACGACATTCCGTTCGTACCTAAGCTGGTTGGCAAGGGCCATACAAACACATTGCTCATTATTATGTGCAGTCATTAAGAGATTGTCCCTGGAGGATAATGAGTGGAATGAGGCACATTCAGGATAACAAGCGTTGTATGAGGCGCACTTGGCTCAGTCATAGGTCAGGGTCGGTAGATTGAGATGAATGCTCAATAGACACAATTATTTACATAATTATCAAGCGTTGCCCGAAGTGGATTAACACCGGATGTTTGTGAATGAAAGCGCAAGGGGAATAAGCGCATGCCATACTAGGTTCAGTCAGGACAAAGCAGACAACAGTTATAATGGCGCGTTGCTAGGAGACGCAATATGACAGGTAATATCAACGTCTGCATACTATTTGAAATATTTCGTTGAAGAATGCGGTCAAAGCAGTTAGGTCACCGGTGCGAATTACGACGCAGGCAGAGTAATTGATATTGGATGCTATACATGTCGGCTAGGCCTTCACACAAAGCTGGACTGAGGAAAATTCAACAAGTGCCTGAGCTAGACCAGGTGCCGGTGGCTCAGTCGGTAGTGAACCTATGCTGAAATCTGTAGGGACGCTCTGCCGTGTTCAGCCCCATCGCAATAGGGCCTGAAGTAAGCCAGAAGTGAAGAGGCAAAACGCAAAAACAAACAAGCCTCTACCAATTTTTTTACGTAAGAATAAAAACTCCATTTTTAAATCCGGAATCTTCTTAAAATCCACGAGCTTGATAAATAAATACTTTAAAAATAAAATATGACTTCCTTTAAGCTTTTACATCCGCTATATATTACTATTGTGTATAGTAAAACTTTATATCTCTGGCTTTCGATTTTCACAATTTTTTTTCTTTTAAGACATATCTGGATACAAAAAAAAATTCAATGCGAAAGACTTTTGCTTAAGCTTGATGTTTATCTTTCTGTAGGAAATTGTTTTCAAAATTGTGATATTGCTGTTTTTGTTCTATCCATTCATCAAAGTCAAATTTTGATCAATTCTTCGAATTTGGTAAACTCAGATCACCATTTTAAAGGTAATTTTATGTTTTCTATTCCCATCAACGCGTTGATTGTTCTTAGGCATCCTTTCTACCCTATCTACTAGTAGGTTTGATCCAAGAAAGGAGCGGCTCTATAGTTATCGTTAGTATGTACTCACTTGCCAGCCATCAGCCCAGCCGATATAGATCCCACCAAGGTCATGATGAGTTGGACAAAGAAGACCCAGTTCATCTGCTTCATGTCCGAATGCGTCTGACAGCCCAGATCGAAGACCGTGGGTCCCAGAAACCCCACACAGACACCGAAGGAGCCAAAAACACAACAGTAGGTCACCACGTAAAGCCAGCTGTCCAGGAACAGTTTCCAGAAAGAGATGTTCTCGTCCCGCGTATGGATTGTCGTCTGCTCTAACCAGTCTGTCTGGTTGAGTTCTTCCTCTTTGTTTTTTAGAGGAGTTATCTTCTCTTTCGTAAGCTTAGTCTCGCCGTTGGAAGTGTCTATGACGCTGCTGCCGTTCACAACGTCTCGTTTATAGTTTAACGCCATGTTTAGAAGTGTTGTCTCTGAAAATAGTTCTTCAATTAAAATTAAAGCCCAAAATTACAAGATAGCTTTTTCTTTCACCAATGCTAATTGGTATGTTCCAACAGAAAACGAATTATGGCGTGCACTTTATTGTAAGTCTACACCGTGGGCCACCAACAGAAAGAAAAGGCAAATAGAATGATGGTGGGTATGTTTCCAACAAAATAAGTAGCCTTCCAAAAATGTCTGACTTTCTAATCTCTACTTTACCCTGAAGTAGGACTCATAAATATATTCCAAATATTTATTTTCCCTTTTTTGATGAACTTTTAAGCAGAGTTTCAAACTATCGCAATATTTTGATACAGATATCTTATTTGCACTCGAGTACATCCAAAAACGGATAATTTAGCATTTGCCTTGACTTTTGCTTTCTCAGAACAGTTCCAGCCCGGTGTGGATCAGAGAAAATCTTCCCAATAATGGCAGAAAGTAGACATCTCAAACACAGGCAGTTCCATCCTGACAATGCAAAGTCCCTTGAGAGTCCATGTTGCTTTCTGGGACCAGTAGCGAGGTTGTATTGTGTAAATGTTTCCTGTCAGGAACGGGAGAGCAGCATCTGTCTGACGATCTCCTGGTCTGGCATTACTTGTGATCGACAATCAGCAATCGTGTGTTCAAACCTGCGCCCTGCAGCTTTACTTTGTTGGGTTCATGGACCTGCATATCGAAGACAAGAAAAGGGAAAATAGAATCAAACATTTGAAAAAAAAATCATTTGTTTTTCTGTTATTCTTTATTATATCAAAAGTTATGTTATTCAAATAAAAATAAGTCAATATCATACTTCATCTGCTTCACATAACTACTATAAACAATTATGAAGGAAGAAAATAGATTAGGGAGAGGTGGACACGAATAAGAAAGCTGAACAAAGATTGTATGAAGAAAACTTTTGAAGTCAAACAGTTAATTTTAATCGGATCTTATCAGTGCATGGCCCAAAAAAAGCTTAGATTTGGTAAAAAAAAAAAAATTTTTTTTTAATCAACAACTGATCATTGTGGTTTTTTTCCAGGGTAACAGGTTTTCTGTTGTTTTTACTTAAAATAAGAAGGAGCTACTTGTTGGTTTTCATATACATAATCCTTTAACTGCCAGCTGATTTCAGGCTTTTAGGTCCTCCTCGGGCCAGAACATCATGAGCTGGCTCGATTTCGATCACGCGACAGAAAGTTCTCTGTGTGTTGTTTCAGGTATATTTCGCCATGCATTGTGTATCTACAGCCTAAATAGGCCCCGAAGGTGGAGTTTGTTCTTTG
>BLXT01007928.1:1371764-1390229 GCA_019648995.1 Plakobranchus ocellatus
TTGTTTTTGTTTTCCTCTATCCAAAGCATGACAAATGTTTGCCGTGAAAGGGAATTGAGGAATTAAGACCTAGATTTAGATCTAGACTCGAAATGGATAATATTATGTTTTGGTCTTTTATTTGTAATCCTTGGTCAGATTTTGAGTAAGCTTAAATAAGAACTATTTTTAGTTTAGTGGTAATATTTTGGTTTTGGCTCTGTTTACCCATTTAGATCTAGGGTTTTCTAGAAGGTCTGGAAGTGTGGGGCAAACATTTTGTTTACAGAGTTGTTAGGTCAAAACAATGGTGTGTGTCATGTGGGGAAGTTTGATTGGCCGATATTTTTAACTAATCTTAATGATATAATTCGGTAATATCTTCTTTGTTTTACAAGTTCTAGAATGTGAGACTTTCATATGGTTGTTTTAATTAGCCTTTGTATAGAATAACCAGTATTTTCTAGAATCTGTGGGCGGTGGGTATATAAGAATGGTTGTGAGATCGTTTGAGAGAGCTTGCAGAGACTGCTGAAAAATAAACCCTTTGTTTGAGAGCTTGTAGATTTAAATAATTACAGAAACTAAATTGCTGTTCTGAAACTGTTCCTTATTTGAATTAATAACTTTGTATTCAATTTTTGGCAAGTCCTGGAGTGATTTCTGTTCTTTAGTCTATATAAAAAAACTCATTGTCACAGGCAGCTTTAAACTATATCTAAGACTAAGCATCACTAAGTCATTTATGACACCAAGTAAAAGTTCTTAAAAATGGTCTTCATGAGCAGGAAAATAATCTCTTTTTGGGAGGAAACTGTAAATGAAAATCCTTTTAAAAATCAGTCCATATAAAATAAACTCTTTAAAATGGACCACTCTGAAACAACTGAGAGAACAAGACAGGCTTAAGAAAAAGTGTTCACAATAAAAGCAAGTATCATTGAAGGATGCAGTAAAAGACTAAAATGAATGGAGAGGCTCAGGAAACATTGAAGCTAATCATGAAAAGATGAAATTTGCAAAATATCTAGAAGTGTGGTTGGACATGATTGCCACTAAATGCAAGCACGAGACTAGCATAAAGTGATGACACAAACCTTGTAAGTCTCGATAAATTCACACACATCTTCAGAATTTTCTACTGCGATGGCTGCCTCACAAACTTCCTGAGGGGTCATGAATGCCAACACAGGCTGGAAAATGTTGGAGAGAGAAGACCTCTGGGCATGAATCTTCACCTCGGCCTCCTCTGCTTTTTCTACCTCTCTTGCCGCTTGCAGTTTTGCCTGCTCGAATTCCTCATCTGTTTGCACACGAACAATAGACTCACCATCAATTTCCTCATCGTAGGAATCGTTTTCATCTTCATCAGCACTATGAGTGTCCTTACCATTAGTGCTTTTGCCCCTGTAGTTCTTTATTTTACCCGCATTCTTGACAATGGCCCTGTCTGAATCAGCCAAATGGTTTCTCAAAGATCCATGTTTTGTTCTTGACAGTGGTGAAACATCCAACGATCGCAAACTCCTAGACAGGGCAGGAGGGGAAAGCCCTAAACCCTTTTGATCAATGCTCTTCAGATCATTAATTGTTGAAGACGAGAGCGACTCCTTCATGCCTGATTCTTTCCCAATAAGGGAGCCGACTCTGGGTTTGGTGAGAATTTTTTTAGGTCCACCTTGGCCAGGAATATCCAGAGTGAGAGTCCCAAGTAGAGGCTTGCGAGATTGCTGATCCGTGAAGTTGGGTGCTGGACGTGGCGAAACACCGTCCTGCAGTGACACAAAGTCTGCAGGGAGTGGATCTACCGGTGTTTCTCGCAGTGACGACAATGCAGTGCCCTTCCCACACAGTTCCAGCAGCCTTTCACAACATACATACACAACCTGCAATATTGATCCAACATGAGAACAATAAAAATTAGTTACTACTATATGAGTATTGAGCTCAACAGGTTCTTACATTTGCAGCAACTCTCCGGTTTAGCTTGATTTCCTGATTGTGCAACATGAAAGAACATTCAGGGGGGGAAAAAGCTTGACCAAGAATTTTTTTTCAAGAGAGAATTCAAGAATGGGTAACCTATAAAATTTTACATCTTCTATAACTAGCAGATATGAATTTTATGGAGTTACAAAATGAAAAACAAAATATTGTCCTAGACATTTCAAGCCTTAACTGAAAAACATTGCAGTTGTGTAAAATTTTTTTTTTTAAAGTTGATTTGACAGATTCTGAAACCATATCTTCAATTTAATATTGTATTGCCTAAAATGAATGTTTGAAAAACATGTGAAGTCATTATTTTTTAACCAAATATTCATTTAATACACCAAGTCTCAGGTTGCTCGAGCAGAAATTTGATAAAAAAAAGCAGGTTTTTGATTTAATTGTCAAGAGTCATTTTACCAATATCTTTCCCATTTAGAAAATTATGGAATAAACAGGGATGGCCATGTCCTATTCTTGCAGAAGTATTTTTACATATTTTAAGAATGGTCTCTTGAAAATAGAAGCTCAACACTGACAACAGCAATGAATTTTCATGCATAAAATAGATAAGCACACTGATGGGTAGAAGTATTTTTGTCAAATAGAGGTCTTAGATCATGAAGTCACATGTACATGGTAATGAAAAAAAATCTTACCTTGGGTATGTGCTTCAGTTTACGAGCTTCATATCCATGCAACAGCTGACGCTGACGCACTAAGAACAGGCTAAATGATACTGGGTGGGCATTGGGAATCCTTGAGGAAAGATGAAAATGGCAACATAATAGAATATGTGTATGCATAAGAGATAAAAGGCATGAGAAAGCACTGATCGAGATTTTCAGCAGAATTCAGACTAAAATCAAAAACTCTGTGCAAAGTGCTACCACAAAGTTAAGAAACTTTGCAGCAATGAAAACCATGTATTGGTGCAACTGAAATAACTTCAGACGTTTCCTCACTGAATCCATCCTCAAACTGACGATATTTTACGACGATTGTGGTGAGGGATTTCTAAATGATGCCTCATATCAATATATCACCATACCGAGTTTCATTACACAATGTTTCAGTCTGCGTAGGGAAGTCAATGAACTCACTTTGTGGTGAAGACAATGAAGTAAACCTGGAGATACTGCTCAAACTCCAGGCAGGTTGCCACCTGCTGCTTTGTCTGGATAGAGCCTGGCCTGGAACAGTTGAAACAAGGTTACATAAAAACACGTATTTCCTGCTAGGCCATGATCCTGTTTATATAAAAAAAAATAGTCCTCGTGAGGTTTCAGTTTTAAATATCTTTTATGGAAATCAGGCATTGTTTATGTTATATTTTTCTTTTTTGTTTTTTCTTAAATGCTCTTTCATAGAATATTTGGATGGTAAAAGCTCAATGTATAAAAAATTATGGGTGAAATTTAATCAGAGCAAAATCATAAATACACACAGCTTAAAGTATGTTGATTTCGAGATAATTGTTCAAGATTGTTTGTGGTTGATAAAAAGGTAATAGAAAGTAGGAAGAATACAAAATTTTGGTGACCTATTTTGTGCTATTTATGAAAACATTTTGTGCATATACTTCTTTGCATCATGTGTGGAAAGGACAAAACATGTTGATTTTTCTCTTTTAATTTTAATTTCTCTTTTAAATACCAGAGTTTTCTTATACACCCTACAGGGCTACTTACCTTCTAGATCTCACATACTGAATGGCCTTCCGAGCCCCCACTCGATTGTTGTAGATAAGATAACAAGCAATTATGAGACCTGTCCTTCCTTTTCAAATAGAGTAAAAAAAAATAGAAAAAGTGAAGAAGAGGAAAATTATTATATTCAGAATTTAATTTTTGCTAAATATTTACACAGTATGGCTGCGACAGATAGAAAAAAAACCATTTTTTGAGCTATCACTGGGGAAAAAACTATAAGAGACTGCCAAAAGTTTGTTTTATTTGAAAAAAATGTAATGTGTTTTGTATGGTATAGCAAAAGAATACAACAAAAAGAAGATAAGCCTGACAGACAGAAGGAGATAATAGTCTGTAAAGCTTTCCTGATTCTAGTCCCAGTAAATCAAGTTTTATGGTACAATGATGTTACATTAGATAAGAATATTGCTTTTTCATCCACTACCGATTATAATTAATTAACATCAGTGAAATTTCATTACAGCACTATACTAAATCCACGTTGCTTAAACTCATATTTAGCTGTATATAAATTTTTAAAGAACAGTAGAACAGAATTTTTTTATTCTAAATGATGCACAATCATAGCAAAACAAACATCTGTACCAAGTCCAGCATGACAGTGGACTGCAACTTTCCCAACAGAGACGGCAAACTGCATTACTTTCACTGTGTCCAGAAGTGTTGACATGGGGGCCACACCATAATCTTTCCTGGAGAAAGGAAACATTCAACAGGTGCTTGTAAACTGATTACAGATAGTTAACCAAGAGTAACAGAACAATTTCAATCACATGAATAAGAATCAAAGTCAATAGTTTTTGCCATTGTACTCAATAGAGGTGAATTTTTAAAATACATTTAAAAGTCATAAAAACTTGCATTAAAGGTTGATATTTTGAAATAATACGCGCCCTAGAAGTACAAAAAGATATATATCTGTGTTTCATTGATTACACCTAAGCTTTTGACAGAGTACGCCACGATGAGATAATAACGCAATTGAAACAACTTAACATTGATGGAAAAGACTTAAGAATAATAAAAATCATGTACTGGGAACAAACAGCAGCGATGAGAATCGTAAACAAAACCAGCACATTTCAGGATATAACAAGAGGCGTTAGGCAAGGCTGTGTTCTCTCCCCAGATCTCTTCTCCCTCTACAGTGAGATAATCATGCGAAATTTGGAGAATCACCCAGGAATTAAGGTGGGCGGGCAGAACATAAACAACTTAAGATATGCTGACGACACAGTGCTAATAGCTGAAAACAAAGAAGACTTGCAAAAACTTCTAAATATCGTTGAAGAAGAAAGCAGAAAGAAAGGATTAGAACTGAACAGTAAAAAGACAGAAGTGATGGTAATCAGTTGCAAACAAGAATCCCCAAAATGTGATAGATTCATCAATAAAGTAAAAAAACAAACAGAAAAGTTCAAATATTTAGGTACAATAATTTCAAACGATGGCAAAACAAACAGAGAAATATCAGCAAGAACTGCTCAGGCAAAGATCAACTTTCAAACGATGAAAACAATCCTGACAAATAAACACATCTCCATCGAAACGAGGAAAAGAGCCCTCCAGTGCTACATAGAACCTGTTCTAATGTATGGATGGGAAGCATGGACAATCTCAAAGCAAATTCAAAATAAGCTAGAAGCAACAGAAATGTGGTTCCTTAGAAGAATACTCCGGATACCTTGGACCGCAAAGAAAACAAATGAGAGAGTTCTGAATGAAGCTAATAAAAGAAGATCACTGGTCAGAACTATAAGGAAACATCAAGCCACCTTTCTGGGCCACGTGATGAGAAGAGGAAAACTGGAACATTTGGTAACAACAGGAAAGTTTGAAGGAAAAAGAAGCAGAGGAAGACAAAGGGAGAAGATAATGAATGGACTGGCCACATGGCTTGGATCAGGAAAAGTGTCAAATATACTGGCCGCCGTCAAAGATAGGGATTTGTGGAGGGACATGATCGCCAATGCTTACAAGCAAGGCACTTGATGATGATGATTTTGAAATACATAATCTCTATACTTCTGTATGGAATCAATGTATTGAAATCAAAGACCAAAGAAAACATCTACAACATGCATTTGGGTCAAGATATCTAAGTTGGTACAAAGATTTTACTTAATCAACTTACATGACAAAGTTGTAGAAGAATACTGAAAAGAAAGAAAAGCACATTCCAATTATTTTGTTGTTGGAAACATTATTTTAAATATGGATTGGATTTAATCATGAGGAATATGAAAAAAAAATGCATTCTTTTTACTATCAATACATTATGTGTCATGACACATAAAATAAGTTTTGCTGCTGCAATAAACTTGTCATTTTCCACTGTAATTTTATCATACCTTCCAAGCATACCTTAATGATCTGGACATAAAATCTTTTTTTGGACATCATGTTCATCTCATCCCTGATGACTAAATGCTGCTTAGATATTTGCACAAAATATATCTAAGAAATTACGTGTTACCATTTTTAGTTTGTTCAATGCTCTTCATCCATTGGCCATTTGAGGTGATAGTTAGACGTCAAATATTATGTGTCTTGACACTTGAAACAACTACACTATTTTAAAGATACTCTACATGTCACTATCATTTACTTGTAGCAGCTCTCAAACCTCTCACTGAGATTTCGTATATATAGTCAAATGCTGTCACAAAAAAAAAAAGAATAGCAATATCAATATTCTTTATTTTCATTCTTACATTTTGCAGCCATTAATCTCTGGGGGTCATACGAGAATCCACCCTGGCCATTCCCTGCTCCACAGTGTGCATGCTCCCCAGGCTCCTGAAGGTTTATTACAGTCTGGATGCCAAGCCTGCGTTTCAAAAATTACAACAACAAAAAATAGCATTGGAGCTTGCCCACAGAGAAGAATTGACTGTCATAACAGATCCCAAGTCGTAATCACAGGAAACAATACCAAGAGAAATCACAAACACTGACATGTGGACTTCAAACCAGGTAGAAAAATTTGCCTGATATTTGTATTTATCAGGGTTAAAGATCACCATGTTCTTTTATCTAAGTTTACTTTCAGAAAAGCCAATATGTCAGTATTAAGAAAGAAATGTTGAGAAATTTTGTTTAAAGCATTACTCTTTTCACAAGATTCATTTCAAATTTGGTGAATCTTGACACAAACTTAAACTTGCCAATCTTATTCTTAGTCAGTATGAAAAAAGAAATTTTTAGAAATTTGTTTTTTAAAAAGCATTTTTTTTTAATCTCTAGATGCATTTAAAATTTGGTAAACCTTTTCTCAACTCACTTTTCAAATTGTTCCAAAAACTTAAACTTGTCAATGTTTGCATCAGACATTCTTGCCATCGCTAGAATGTTGTCTGTCACCCTTAAACAAAAAAGTGCAATAAACCCATAAGTTGCAAGAGGTATATTTTATTATTTTTTGTTTACAATAGAAAGCACTGAAATTCATTAAGTCAGATTTAGCTTAAAAAAAAAAAAAAAAAGGACTGTATGGCTCTATACAAGATATTGGTGAAAATTACCAACCTTGGAAGTGAGGGAAGTGCAAAAGAGTATCAAAGTGAGACAGGAAAGAGGAGAAAAAGAGGACAATACATGAGGACTAAGCGGGGGAGAGAGAAAGAGGAGAGAGAGAGAGAGAAAGAGAGCATGATGTAGATTATGATGAGAGTTTCAGAAAATAAGTTCAAATTTCTACATTATTATTCTACTATTTATATTAGTAATATAATCATAATTGGCCAAGATCACCTCTCAGAAAGCACTACAAACAATATAAAATCTATCATCCAAAGGACACAATGGCAACTGAATGATAATATGAAGTAAACAAAGAAGAAAGCAGTTGCCCATTAAATTTGCATTATATATATCGTAATCAATCCAAAGTGAAACAATTGCAAGATTACATTAAAATGATTTGCCTTTATGTGGCTTCAGCAGCATGATAAGCTAGTAATTCTTCATAATTCCTATATTATTTTTATAAAGGTAATTTTAAATCATATACATGTGGATAGTTACATTAATTGATATGTGAGTGTGCATGTGTATGTATATGAATGTGTTAAATATATTCTTCAAAATAACAATTTTAAAGATCATACATGTTTATGTGCACATGTGTATTTCATGTTTTCTGCATATGCATTATCATTACCCTGTGTGACTTGTAGAAATGCTTGTTTGGTTAACATAGCTTTTTTTGTGTGTGTGTGGTTTTTTTTTAATGTTGTACCAGTACAGGAGTGTATTTCATCTCACATTCCATGTTATTAAGCTTGAATCTCTGATGCCGTAATTATTGTTGTTATCACTTTTTACCGAGGATGCCTAAGGGCAAGCAGTCTTATGTATGCTCTATGTTGTTCAACTTTGATTAAGATAGCAGTTTTCCTTTTTATATTGTTATTGTTAATAGTACATAGGAAGGAAAAAGAACAAAACAAATTACCATAATATGTTCAAGTAACAATATGGTCATAGACAAAAGTTGCATACTCATTTATTGTCACTTAGTGTGTATCAAAACAAGAATGGAGAGAAAAAAAATCATAAACTTAACATTATTGCTCAAGTGAGAGCTTGATCTAAATTCAACTGACCAATGAGAATAAAGTCCATCTATAACCATTTCTTTGTTTGTCCAGTTGTCAGGGGTACAGTACTTGCAATTCTTTCCCCCGCAGAACATCTTGCACTGGCGCTCTCCAGGGAACATTTTCCGAGCTTGTTCACTAATCGCCCAATATTTGGACTGGGGCTTTTTCTCTGAATAATTGGCAGCATGAAATGAGAGATTATTCATTTTAAGGGATATAATAAAATTTAATTCACATGTAATAAATGTTTTGAGTATCTTTGTTGACCCAGCTAGGGCATACTATTCCTAAATTAAAGATGTTAAAGAATATATTAAACAAAACAAAACAAAAAAAAAAAAACTTTAAGAAAAAAGAAATTATAAGTATGACCTGTTCTCAAATTGTTGTAATGCCTAAATGTATAGATGCTAAAGCGAATACAGCGGAACAATTATTCCTAATGCATGGATGTCACCTAGAAATTTCCCAAAACCTGAAGGCAGGTGTTCGAAGCTGCCCAGGTATGGTGGGGTAAAATACAATACCCCATAATATAATAATAACATTTCTGTAAAACCAGATCACCAGTTTTGGAGATTAAAAAAAAAGCAGATTTTCCAGCAAAAAAAAAAAAAAAAAATGGAAAATTGACACCCATGCAAATGAATCAAGATGTGATTTTTGCTTTCCTACATATTGTCGAAATTTTTTAAATGTCAATCAATTCAAATGGAACATTTCTAAGAGTGTTTATGCCAAGAAATTTTACAATGGCATTAATCAATGAAAACTAAGGTAATAATTAACTGATCAGTTAAACTAAACAATATGATCCACAGCACACTTGAATTTTATAAAGAAAAATTATCATCTATAAAATGCTAAACGATCAAATAATGTTGGGTGATGATTCAACTATTGTGATAATAATTACTAAACTATAAACGAAAAACAAAATGATTTCCCATGCATCTTGGCACACAAAGTTATGACTTCTGCAAGCAATAAAATGTGGGGAAAAAATGAATTAAATGAAAGCTAGGACTGGTATACAGACATGACTAGATCAACAAAATGTGACACTGCACTCATAATACAGAACAAAATGAAACGAAAACAAAGTGACCAACTGACAACGTTTTAAACAAAACCAATCACCATCTGGATCGTAAACACATGTACTTCCACATATCCCTGTATTGAAGAAATAACACAACTAAATAGTTCTAGTTTTATTATACCACTGAGCAGGCAGCAATAAATTTTCTTTTTATTAACTTAAAACAAAAAAAGCTTAATATCCCAAAACCACTTCATTTATGAATCATCATTTCCACTATTAAATAAAACATAATTGATAATACTGCCACAATAAAAATCGGGGCTCCATTCTTGTTGGCAGTGTTATCCACATAAATGGTGTTGATTTCGATGGGAATCTTCTGAAATTTTAAAATGGAAGATTCAAATTGATCTTTTTTGTCTCCTTTCTTTAAAATCATCAAAGGAGTGTTAGATTAAGCAACCTTGTGGGATTTTCTTTCTAATTCAATATTTTTCCTACGTTTATAGATGCCATACCTTCAGCTAGGGCACGGGTAGTATACTCTCTCTCTCTTTCACTCGACAGAATTAGCATAACTTGACATTCAAGAGATACAAAAAATGAGACGAGAAGACAAAGGAAAAAGAGTTCATGGTGTTGTTGGCTTCATATTAAAAGGATTAAGTCCTGGTCCCTTTGAATTCTTAAAGTTCAAGAGCCGGAAAAAAATCTAATATCTTGAGCTCTTCAAGAGGTGAAATTTTATTTTTCAGACTCTCCCTTTTGAAGTTTTCATTGTATTTTTTTTATAAAGCCTTTGAATAATCCTGCAAGTATGATCTGATGAAAATGAAAATTTACAAGCTGAAGATGTTGCATAACCTTGACTTGTGACCTAGCTGCAACCATCCAAAAATAGAAAAATTTGCTCTTTTATGTTAATATGTGGGCAACGCACATGTGGCCACAGCAAAGAAGAGGACAAAGGGAAAAACACAACTCTTCATGAAACAAACCTCTTTTCTTGACAGATATTCCCTCCCCCCACTCCAATTCTTCCTCCCCAGGATGAACATGTTCATCAGGATCAGGATTCATGTTTGAAGTTTTTTACAAACACTGAAAGAGTTTTAAGAGAAATAAGAAGAAAACATATTATATATGAGGCAACTGAGGTAAATCAAGCACAAGTCATTGGGGACATATTGAGTTCTGAGTATGATGTATTATTTTGTGTCTCCATCCTGATTCTGTCCTACTGTTTAAGTCACATTTATTTATCCCTTTTACAGATATATTTGATCTTATTACATTGTCATGACCAAAGTTTTTAAAGGCATCTAAATAATTATCGCTCTTCTGGTGGATTTTTATATTTATGCTACATCCAAGATATGGTGCATGGTTCATTCACCATAAATGCATATTTTGAAGATATTGATGACTGGCAACTACTAATTTTCCAGTATCTTTGAGCATGCTTGAGACTGTGATAAGATAATGCAAATTTTGTAGCAACAAATCTGGAAATGATAATGAACAATGATACAGACCAGTATTTGTATCTGCAACTGATTTTTGGTTTTTGTGCATACAAGAAAAGTAAATTTATGAAAGTTAGACTGCTAACTGGCCTGTAAAATTACAATATAACCAAATGGATATAAAACACAGTTTCTTAAGATCTCAGTAAATTTTTACTGTCACACCAATTTTCTGATGAAATGAAGGCATGGCAGGTTGAATTAAGCCCCTTTATAAAAAAAAAAAGAGAGCAAAATACCTCAACTTTAAAGCTAAATGCATATCTAGTAAACCGTTGTGCCACATACATGGGACTTCCATATTTGTGTTTAGCATCCTTGAAAACATGTGTTAAGCATCTTTTAAAAACTAAAGTGATTGTGGTGTTTAACCACTTGGCTGCTAAGAGACGAATTCAACTTCTTTAAAAAAAATCAATGAAGTCAAATTTGACTTATTTAGCCATGTCATGATGTCTTAAAGCATATAAGTCTCCCTTGAAAAAAAACTAAAATGATTGCACGATAGCATTTAAAAAATGAAAAAAAATATGGATCCAGTTATAAAATTTTTTTTCTGAGAGGTAATTTTTTTTCATAATTTTATCTCAGCAGTCAAGTTGTTAAGTAAAACCGAGATCTCTTGTATTTTATTCATTTTAAAAATAAATGCTGATACAAACCTTTCAACTACAATTCGGCCACTTTTATCCAAGATGGTGATCTAAGGTAATCATTTGTTTTAAAATATTTTACAAGATATCGTTGTTTTCAGACAAAAATTTTTGCAATTGTTGATAATTTTTTAAAGTGTCAACAGCTGACTAGAATTGCCTCAAATATGGGAAGATTGCTATGTTGGTAATACCGGACCTAGATCTAGGGACCGCACTACTGCGGTTTTACCGCTATGTTTACATGGTCGGAAGTCTTTCCTACAATATTGATAAGATCTATAATGCACCAAGCTAAAATCATGCAACCTTCTTTAAAGAAAATAATCTCATCGAAATTGTAGATCTGCATTCAGATGTAAGAAGTCAAAGATCTAGATCTAGATCTAGGCCCAGATCTATAGGCCTGCTACTATCAATGTCAGTTTCACGCATTGCCTTATAAGAAATAAAATCTAAGCCTATATCTTATTAAGTAGACTTAAATAGAAATAAAACAGGTTTACCTTGCCGTATCAATAATGGCATTTTCATGTAGACTTCATATTAAAAATGAGATACGTTCCGGCGGAACGCAGAATCCTGTTGAGACCATTGTAAAAAATTCACGTCTGATATGCTTCCGACGCCATGATTGTTGCTACGAAATACAATCAATCCCGTTCAAGGAGCAGCACTTTAAAAATTCATGAGATAAAAAGTTAAAATCATTATGCCCCTTGTGAGAGTCGGCACCGACTCTTATTTTTAAGACTTTGTGTCCTTCGATTCTAAATTGCTCACATAACTTTTTCTGTTTAAAAACAAAACCAAAAAAAAAAAAAAATGAAAATGGGTCTACAAAGTTGTTCATAATGAATGATATCAAATAGCTCATAGTCATATCATGGAGTAATGCTTTTATGTTCCTTTGCTATAACAATGTAAGAGAAAAAAACGATGACAAACAAGCCTGTCCTTTCTTTTTAAAATGTTATTTTACGATTTTAATTTTTTTTTCGACGGTAGATTCTAAAGGACATCAAACTTGTATTTTTTTAAAGCTCATCTTAACTGCAACATATGTTTTATTCGTACTCCTTTACTGATATCATTAAATTTTCATTTTGTTTATTTTTCTTATTCCAGTCACTCCCATAAAAAAACCAGTTAAGCTATAGACCTTTGAAGAACTAGCGTTTAAAAGAATTTCAAATCATTTGCATAATCGTTCATAGGCACATTTTTAAATGATGGTCGAGAGAAAACAATTTTTTTTAATCACAGGACTAATTTTTCTGTCTACAGGTAAAATAATAATTGAGGTTTGCAGCGGGTTGCCAGCTTATACTAAATTTTACGTTTCCAAAAGCAATATATATGCTATGTTGATTGTGGCTATAGTTTTTTCGATGTACGTTTTCTTTATGACATATCGATTTACTTGAGGAAACATGAAATACATGTCTATACTATTTTTTTGCTTGTTTTGCTATGAACACACGAGCAAGGCCATTTTATCATTTACCAACATGCAGACTAAGTATACATGTAATGATCTCTCACGGATCTCTTGATTCCCTTAGTCCTTCATGAGAAAAGCTGTGTGCTTAAAAAATATTAGCTTTTCTTTCCAAACTACCGGTACCTGTCTTAATTGCGTATTGCATTAGTAATCTATTTATTGTAGTCATCAATTTATCATGTTCAGTTTTTCCTTAAATGGGCACATGTATAACAGTAAGCTTTGTTAACAGTTTAATTATCATGTACAGTTTCTCTAATGCAAAAATACGAGCTACTTTTAATTTTTATACGCATTGCTGTTAGCTTTATGGGTCGGTCAATCTTTTTGCGGAGGAAATTTTATTTTTAAGCATAGAGTCACGTGACCGGAAATAAAATTCCCATTCTTCAGAAAATGGCTGACAAACTCAAGGAAATGGATTTTCGTTGATTTCAGTTGAATTCTAGATCAGTGAGGCATTTGCTGATATGGTGTGATAGAGGCAGATAAATTTATTTTTTTACAAATGTGAGGAATATGAAATAACCCAGTCTTTTTAAAGTGGCCATCTTAACACTGTGATCTAGTTTTATGGATTGCAGATTTTTAAAGGTAAGCGCAGCGGTCTGTATTTTAGATCTAAACTAGATCTAGTCTCAAGATTAAGCCTATTCTAGGATCGCGGTGTTCTACCAGTGCCCTAAAATGGCAGATCTTGAACAAATCTGTTAAGATTTATTTAGATATTCGTCAAGATCTAAAGATATAATCCGGGGACAGGCCACCGACCTCTAGATCTACCTTCATGTGCTACTAATGAAATGAAGATGTGTAAAATTGTGGGTAGGGCCTATATTTTGTGCGAAAGTAGCACTATTTACAATATAATTTTGCCTACCCCCGCTTCAATTCGTTGGTGAATGTGGATCTGTTCCCAGATTACCCCATTCTAAAATAATCAGGGGACAGGCCCAACAATTTCTAGAGAAGATCTAGCCTCATAAGTTATTGACAAATTGAAGAGGTTCCTGGCTAAATTAAAATATAAATAGCGCTATTTTCGCATAATGTAATATCAATATGATTTTATGCCTGCGACCTCTTCATTTCATTGGTAACTGATAAATGTTGATTCAGATTTTGATGGGCCTGTCCCAGTCCTATACCAAATATAAGGCAGATTCCACAAACATGATTTGAGATTGTCCCTGAAACATCAATTTTTCAACATACACAAGCATGCACGTATTACACATCAAAAGAAAGAAAGATAATTTAATGCTGAATTCAAATCTATGACTCTCCCAACCTAGAGATCATTTTTTCTAAAGTTACAGCAAAAAGAAATAAAGCCATACCATCACTAAAAATGAAGTTTCAAACACTGAAAATTTCACCACAAAAAGATCCTTCCTAAATTCACCGCACTATTTTCTTTCAAATAAAAATAATGCATAAGAGTTCATAGTATTATAGAGAATAATAATGTGGGCAATAAAGCAATTTAAAAAGAATAATGGGTTGAAAGAATACACATCGGAAAAGTGTGTGTTGCCGATTCTTCGCGTCAGCAATTCCAGTGTGTAGGTTGTTCTGACCACCGCAATACCCATAAAGCCTACAGAAAGACAACAAAAATTCAGCCAAAACATGAAAATCCTGTGATTTTGAATGTACAGTGTATCAATACAAAGTCTAATGCGCTGTGTACAGGAAGGCAACCAAACGCTAATGCGGTTATGATTTCCAATCTCCGAAATTATAGATCTAATGAACCGTCCCAGTCTTAGATAGTGGACTCTAAAGCGACACACCACAAAGAATGGAACGCTGAACCTATTTTTCAAAATTGAAGAGGTGCAAACACATGGTCACGGAACGATGTTGACAGATTTTGTTTCGTTCACACATAAATAAGTCCCAAGCTTGGGCTCTGCGAAGCGGAATTGAAACTGAAGTTGAAATTGGGGTCTTAGAATGAGGTGACACACAGCACATGCCCGTCGATTTTCTCCGCCTAGCTGTCAATAAACTGCATTAAAATCGCTACCTTTGGTTTACTATCGATCCTTACATTCCTTATTACGATGCCGAACTGTTAAACGCAATGAGGACCCGATATTTTATATTTATATGATCCTGGTCTATCGAACATCGCGGCAACACACAAAGTGTATTCAGCTGTGTGGTTTTCGTAGCCCGCTAATGAGAGTTTCAAGCGTGTTAAAAAACTACTGTTGATGTTCAAAACAAAGATAGACTTTCAAAGAATTTTTTTAGGGTGGTCAGATTGATCAGAATTGGTGTTTGATGAGCTCTTCTGTCCTTCAAACAATGCCATCACAAAATCGGGAACTAACGTGTGTCGCTTTTTGATGCGACTGGAAAACAAAAAAAATCAAATAAAATTTATAAATTCACAAAAAGGCACAATCTTGTTTTTGCTGTTTCTTTACATCATTAACAATGAATATCACATAATAACCAGTGTAAATCATGTTTCATTTATGATATATTAGGTGTCCAAATCAAAGCATGCTGCGAGGGCAGGCTAATAATTAAGTTCCGTTTGCTAATAACTCAGTCGATTTTCGTCACATCGACCTAAAATTTCATACATATACTCTCGATCCATTTTTCTAGGCTTAACTAGAACAACAAGTTTGTGTGATGTCATTTGTACTCATAAAGCAGTGACGTGCAACACGTGATGGGGTAGCTATGTTTATGAGGCAATCGCGACGTGAACTACAACTAAATAGAAACATAAACCCACACATACACTCAGGCATGTCAAAACAGCTGATTTTAGCCCAGGAGCCCAGGGGTGTAGGGTTCAAAGGGTTAATTTATTGAGAGTTTGCTCCATATACTTTTTTTTTGGCTTTGTCCTGTTATTTAAGCAGCAACCAGTCCAGTCTTACAAGATCCAGCTATATGAACAGCATACTTCTTTCACACATCTGGCTTTGTCATTAGTCGTCAATGTCTCAATCTGCATCAGCTATCTTATCTGTCAAGGTCACTGCATCTTTCTTTCATTCACATAGAACCTTATATTTTTGTTATGGGTCAAATTTTATCTTCAACAGGACTTTATGTGAATTGTAGATTATGACTAATAGTGGATCTCTTTCAGTTTAATTTACCATCCTTGTTCCTAGTTCTGGGCTTGGTGCTTAACACCTCAAGAGTTTCAAATCAAGAGACCACTTGTCTAGAAGTTTACGTACTAAATCCAATGCAATAACTTTAAATCATGGTATATATGTATATTATATATATTATAATTATTGGCCACTCTTTCTCCATTTATATTCCCAGCACATGTGCATATATTCTTTGTTTGTGAGAAGATGCTGATGTGAAATTTTACCCAGTGTCTTTGAAGGTCTGTGTAGTAAAAGTAGTGTGAATGACACTGGTTACCTGGATCACGTTATTGGTGTCTTAATGTTTTGGACTTGATATTTTATACAACAAAGTCTAAAAATTATTTACCACATAGACCATCATCTTTTTCACAGATTCTCCAAAGAACAAGTAACATGAAGACGTATCATACTGAATTTTCACATATGTTTCACTGAATCAATATAGATATATATGAATCATATATGTTTTCAGCCACAATGTGTTTAAAGTAATTCTGCTTTTTTATTTACATATGTTTCAGACTGTCTAAACATTGGATTTACACATTATCACTTTATATAGACTGCCATGGGCACACTTGTTCCTCTGTTGCTTCCTCTGATGTTGATTGCTTTTGGTAAGTAAAATGTCAGTCAAGCAGTTGAAACCCTGAGATGGATGTGGAGAAACTTTGAATTTTATATTATTATTACCTCGCAGAAAAATGTAGAAATACTGCTATCCCAGGAACAAATGAATTTAAGGAGATGGAAGGTGCTGGGATGCTTGAAGAAAATTTAAAGAACAGAACTGCCAACTTAATATCAGTCACACGATTCAGTAATGTTATGATGCCTTTATCGTTTCTTTTAAAAGTACCTCTCTCACAGCTTTGTTTGTCTTTCTTTTTCAAAAGAATATTTTTTTTATTCTTTTCTTTCTCCACATACAGCAGGATATTCAAGTTTACAAGCTAATCTTTAAGTTTGAAACATTTTGGGTTTTTGTGTTCTGTGTTTTCAAGTATACTTTGACATCAAAATTCAAAATTAAATCTACCAAATTAGATCATTATCAGTACATAATTGGTGTCTAACTATAGCTTAAAATCTTATTTAAAATTTTGAGGGAAAAAAGAAAGAAAGACACCAATGTTTGTTGATTTTTTTTCATTGTTAAAACGTAAGCAAAAAACTATTACATTTTTCTCAAAATTAATTGATTTGCCTGATTCCGAAATCCCATTTTGAACATTTTTAAGTGTTGAATGAGTTTTTTAAAAATTCTGCATGTATAGAATGGTTGCAAAAGTATGTAGGGTTTTAATCTCCGTAAAGAAATGTGATTTGTAACTTTTTTTGAATAGTTTTTATTGGGGGGCGGGAAATTGGCTTTTTGAAAGTTTATTTTTCTCAAAATTGTAAGTATGTTGATTTTACACACTGAAAATTAGTATTGCTTTTATCCCTTTTTATACACTAAAATTGTATGTGTTATGGGGTTAGTCAATAACTTTTTGTCAATTCTCTGTAATTGTCTTCTCTCTTCCCTCTGTCCCTGACTTATCTTTGCACAAGGAGTTTCACTTATATTTTTAAGTAATATTTTTTTGATGGTCAATTTCAATTCCAGATTACTTTATAATGATTTTGACCATACAAAAAGGCCAAATAATAATAGCTCACCTTCTGGGTCTTTCTATGACACATGGAAGGTGGACATACAAAATTTCTCTTGCACAGAACCAAGGTTAAGAAGAGAAAAACAATATAATAAGAAATCTAAGTTGTCAAATCTAGAATTTTTCAATTTTTTGGAATAATAAGTCTTTCATAACTAAGGGTGATTTTCCGGTTATAAAGTTTTTGATTTCTGTAAGGTGAAAGTGCTGTCAGCTTTTTTGTTTGTTTTCGGAGAAAACTAAGGCATGATGTATGTAACAAACACAGACGGATATAGCGCGGTGGTGAATCTGTGTCCCTAAAGTACTTAATATGTTTAGATCATTCATAATGGGCGTGATCGCCACTCCTCTCACATACGGTCACCGTGTCCTCCGTTGATTGGCGCATTTCCGTCACTCAAGTCAGGTCCGTTTTGCCATTGTCCCTGGACACCACAGACATTGATTGTCTCGCTGAATATTGTAACTCTCTCGCAATGAGAGCTGGAAATTGTAGATTGGTACTGAAGTATATATCTCATACTATGTTGATCCTTTTCGGGCATTGAAGTAGTGCGTGAAATACACTGTTCTCCCAATTGTAAAAGGACAAGGAAGGCTTGAGATCGGCAGTTGTGAAAATGATAACTAAACTTGGTTTTTTTGTTGCTTT
>BLXT01007928.1:1415628-1426715 GCA_019648995.1 Plakobranchus ocellatus
TTAGACTTCCACACTTCTCTTCCCTTCAAAGGTTTGCCTCTATCAGCACCCCCTTTATGTGTCTCTCTACAGTTTTCTTAGACTTCCACACTTCTCTTCCCTTCAAAGGTATGCCTCTAGGAGCGCCCCTTTTATGTCTCCCTCTACAGTTTTCTTAGACTTCCACACTTCTCTTCCCTTCAAAGGTATGCCTCTAGGAGCGCCCCCTTTATGTCTCTCCCTCTACAGTTTTCTTAAACTTCCACACACTTCTCTTCTCTTCAAAGGACCGTGGGGGGGGTGCTAAGAAAAGGGTTTGGTTACAGTCATTACTCATGCTTTATTTGTCTCTATCTGCTGTTGCTGCTCTGTCCATGGATATGATCAGTCCTGTTCTGTTAGAAAAGGGCATAGTCACATTTCTTGTCAGGCCAAAAGGTGCAAATGATACTTCTCAGGCATATTGGACTCAGTGGGAGCCAGCTAATCATTTTAAAGTATCCAAAAATAGAATAGAAGATCAGGTTTTGAATTATGTGGACTCCGCCAATGACGTAAATTTGAATGATGGTTATCATTGGTGGTTTTGGTGTCAGTTTAGAGTTGCAAATGAGTGTGTGCTTTGCAGGAAGTTGCAATCTTGCACAAATATTTCCAGTAAAAGAGTGGTATTTTCACTTATATAGTTATATATTTTCTCATTGGATTTCTTTTTTCTTTGATCACAAAAGCAAAGGTTAAGTGCGGTGTGTTTAATTCAAAAGTTGGTTTCAGGGCTTTTCAGGTTAAGGTTATCAAATAATGAGCTGAAGTATTAATCTTTCTCCTGGTTTATTTGAGAACATTGGGGAGGAAAGTTTGTGTGATTAAAATGTTGATAAAGGCATGGTTTGTAGCAGGTTAAGGCAGGCATTTTTAGTCCTTTCAAAATGAAATTTGAATTTTTTTTTGTCTTTCACATTCTTTATTGTTTAGACATATTTTTCTTTCTTGTTATCTGTGCAGATTTTCCCCATATGTTCCCCCAAATATTTCCCATTTTACTCAAATTATTAATTAGCCCAGTCCAGGCCAAATCCATTTATCATTGCTCCTCCGTGTCTACCCAGCACTAAATGGGTAGCTAGGTCTAAAGAGACCTGGCAAAAGTAAAGGTGGCAAGGAAAACAATGGCAAACTACCTCATAATGCCTTATGCCAAGAACAATCAGGACCCTACTCCTGGTTCCCTGATGCTTGGACTTAGCTTGGGACCCACTTTACTTTATTTATTAGCCAAGTTTTTTATTGTAGAAAGAGATATATATTTTTTAGGCCATGGTTTCATTTTTTTTCTTATTTTTCAGAACCTTCTAAACCCCGCATCACACATGTGAGTGATCAGCAGGCAACATCCTTTGTTGTGCATTGGGAACCCCCCACACAACTAAATGGCCAGCTTATAGAGTATCAGCTCAAGTGGACTCTGGACTCAGAATCCACTCCTCGGCACATATCAGGTTACCTGGTCAACAACCCACAGACTGCGAAAATTGATAAATTGAGTAAGACCTTGCATCGGATAGATAATCTGAGTAAGCCCTCACTGAATGTGACCGCATAACTTACATCTGAGCATTGCACTCCCATTCCTAAGATTAATCTCAGAATATTCTTCAAACTTTTCTCTGCATGCAATAGATTGCACTGTGGTCTGTCATAGCTTGCTGAGTCGTAACACACTTGAGATGCTCGGGGCAAAAGATATGCTGGGGATAGTTTTGAGTTAAGAGCTTGCACTGATTATTATCCTGGGGATAGTTTTGAGTTAAGAGCTTGCACTGATTATTATCCTGGGGTTATTTTTGAGTTAAGAGCTTGCACTGATTATTATCCTGGGGATAGTTTTGAGTTAAGAGCTTGCACTGATTATTAACCTGGGGATAGTCTTGAGTTTAGTGCACCATGAGAACTTGAATTCATTTATTAAAACCTTCCATAAGGTAACAATAATGTTTGTAATTTGTAATTATTTTGCTTTGAATACCTTTTAGAAGTTAAAGACATGGATTAGGATTTCATATACTCTAAGAGTTGATCAGTAATAGTGGGGAGATGATTTCCTTGTTTTTTGTTGCTTTTTTTGTTCTTTTTAAATAGAAGAATGAAAGAATATAAAAACCAAAATTTATTAATCGCTTTTCTTTTTTTAATTGGAAAAACATGTAGTTGAAGCATCAATCTATCTTGAGATCAGTCGGAATGAGTTTTATTTTCTGAGAGGCATTTTTTAAGCAAAGTTTGCCTCACTAAAAATGCTGTTTAAAAGAAGCATATTGCAAAATTGTCATGATTATCTATATCCAGTTTTTGGCAAAAGTCACCAGGGAAGAGAATCAAAAAATTGTGACTGGAGTCTTAGGATATGTATTTATATCAATGAGTTTATATAAGAATTGAAGATGATAGAGATGACCGATATGAGCTTGATCTAAGACATATCCGTCCTAAAATTAATTGCATGTCAGACTTATGAACTTGAGTGTGCCCCCCTACTCCTTATCCAAACTATCACAATTAGGATAGCCCCACACTGGAAGCAGTACTTCACGTGTCCAACAATACGTTTGAAAATACTCTGTTTCTTTGGTACGAGCGCACACCAAGTCGGCTGCAACATTCATCTTGTCAAAGCGTCAGAGCTATCCTTTGTTTTTTACAGCCTGGTCTTACATCAGTAACTCTATTGGGTAAGGGGAAGGGGGATGCCATTACATGACCACACATAATTCTTCAGACTGTTGCCGTGCCAATCACAAGGCAAATTATCGGGCTAACTTGTCGTTAGGTAGAGTAGAGCCACTGCGACATCAGTCCTTCAAGTTAGCCATTACAAGTTGCGTCACTTCCAGTGTGGGTCGACCTTTAGGATGCATCTCATTCAATCAAGTATTAGTATTATCAAATTTGTGTGGTCAGATTATTTTTCCAATACTATCGAGTATCAGAGCCAGAAGCATGCCTCCTCTTTTCAACCTGTATTCATACAACCAAATGAATCGAAATCTACATGATTCCCTGTCCCAGTCTTTGAGCCATCAGTTGTGGTGAACACAGATAATTTTACAAATATTATCAATATTCCCAGTCCTGCCTGAACAAGGGCCTAAAAGCCTGTGGTCACCATGAGCTGGATAGCCATGTGCTCAAAAACAAAGAGGAGTAGAATACTTTTTTGCTGTTACCACATTTGATCTTTAAGTGAAAGAGAGGAAATTGAAAGAAAAGGGCATCATAAGTTCCAGTTTTTCTCCAGATTTCCAACCAACAACTTCTCCGCTCTGGTTTAAGCCTTACTTTTTAATCTTTAGAATTGCATTTTTTTTCTCTACCCTGAATTTATGTTATCTCTATCATCTTATTCATTATACCTGCTTGCATCTAAAGCCTTAACATTTAAGTTTTTTTTTTGGTCTGACTTGTAATTCAGCATATGTCTGGCTAATAAATGTGTCACAATTAAATGTATGGGAGTTTTGTTCTGTTTATATTGATAGTATTGTGTCTTCACCTGTAAAGAGATAGGCCCATAATTTCATCCCTGTAAAATAAAATAAAATTCTCAAAACTTATCTGTTGCCCTGCGCAGAGGGGAAAGGTATGAAGGTTGTCCAGCGTGACTGGTAGGATCTTTTCTAAATTCGGAGGGTGTAAAAATTTTAATGTAATTTTTTTTCTTTTTAATTAGAACAGCTTTTCTTTTTTTTTTTAGTTCAGATATTGAGAAAGCACAGAACTAAAGATAGTAGGCTAAAGCATGCACTGTATGCAATACTTAACTTTTTTGTTTGTTTGTGCCTCTCTTGATCTGTCGTCACTTTAGCTCCCTACACTTCGTACAAAGTCCAAGTAGCCGCAGTGACCAACGGAGGGCAGGGACCATTCAGTGAGGAATATCCTGTATTGACGGACGTCATGGGTAAGTTTGTGAAGTCTTCAAACCACAGTTTTGTGTCGCAAGCAGTGTTAAGAAAATGAGGTGCAACAAAAGTTTTTGGTGCTGTGCCATTTTTTACTACATGATCTGTAACTTTGCCTGTGATCGCAGATCATGCATATAAGTTACATCTAAACAAGCCAAGAGGCCCAAAATAATGTTTTGAGAAACCATTTCAAAGAAAAAGGACTTCCCTTTTAATCAAAATTTGTCATCTTTTTTAATCTTTGAGATCACATACTAGATGAAGGAAAAATGTGTCTCTAGATTAGATTCTAAGATTGACAGCCTTCAGTTTTTTCAAATTCATTATTTGAAATTAGATCTAGATTTCCACCTTTTCTAGGTCTATATTGGGGGGGGATGGATTTAGCTTTAATTGCTAGGAAAAGCAAGAAGAGAGAGAGAGATGGAACAAGAGTGATAAAAGGTAAAGAGCTGGATCTACATTCAGATCTCGTCAGACTCTTCGTAACTGTCCCTTCCTTTAGTAGCTTTAGTTGTACCAAATTTATTGCAACTGTTGCTTTCTTTGATATTGCAGGTCTTGAAATTCTATCATCTTGAAATAATGTATTGAAACCTTTTGCAAGGCACCCGAATAAAGACATCAGTTTTTTTTTTTGTTTTTATTGGACCTATATTTTAACAAGAGCAGCTTTAAGAACATCAAATAAATGGAAAAATAAAATTAACATTTATTAATCAAATTGATATTATGGTCTTGTTTATGGACCTTATTTTTTTTGCATTAAGTCATTTGAGCGTTCATGGCTGAGCTTTTTGGTGCATTTTCAAAAAATTGTTAAAAAAAAAAGTATTTAAGCTATATTAATAAAATCTGGACTGATTCAAGACAAAAACAAACTTGTTGGAATAAAATAAATCATTAAGACATCTCTAAAATATTTTTTATATAATTTTTGTGAAACGACACAAATTTAGGTTTTTCGAAAAATTTTGGAAATTGTGATGTAAGCTGAAATAAAATTCATTTAAAAAAAAAAAAAAAAAGTCCTTTCTGTTAATTTTATTCATTTGTGAGCATGCTCTAGAGGTGTGAGAAGAAGAAAAACCTTTAATTTACCTTAAACATCAAAAATGTTCTTTTTTTTGCTTGTGAGAAGCCATCTTGTTGTAGTGATTCTTAGATCTAATTTCACTTACAGATTTATCTGAGAGTAGTGTCCCTTTTCGGTCATCAACAAAAAATGCGATGTCCGAATGGTACAAAACTTTGCATGAGACTAGGGAAATGGCTATACAATAGTAACAAGCGTTTCCCGTGGCTTTAGCGGGGATAGCATGGGAGTTATGGGAGGTTGAAGTTGATCCCGTAGGTGTCATGGGATCCGCCCCAGCTAACAAAAGGCCTTTCCCGTCACCCCTACGGGATCCGCCGCAAGTGAGTTAACATTAAAATGGATAAAGATTTTGATGTCACCAAAATTCCATGACGGGCTATTTGAGTTTATGTGGGTCTAGTAAAAAACACACTTTTGATTTTTGGGTGGTTTCTTTGTGCACCATAAATATAAGCATTGCGGTTAATTTGATGTCTTATTTGATTCTCTAGCCCCAAGCCGACCACTGAATTTAAATGTGACACAGAGAAGTTCAACATCTGTGCATTTGCACTGGGAGAGCCCAACACATGTCTTCAGAAGAGTGGATTTTTATTTGATCAAGGGTTGGAACAACAGGGGTGACTCAGTGCTAAAGAGGGTTGACCACGGCACACAGGTCAGTCAAGATGAGCTGTCAGCTTAAGGACATGAGATTAGAAAGAAACTATTTACCCCTAGATCAACATCATTCATCTTTAAATCTTCTGTATTGTTTTTACTTTACATTTGTAGATCTGGAAAGATTGCATCTAGATTTAATAAAGGGGATGTTTTTATGATTCATATAAAATGTCTAATTTGTTCCTAGCAGAAAAATCCAAAAATTTAAGTCAATGTGCAAAAAAAAAACATCTGTGATGAAGCTCAAATTTTTGTCAAAACAGTTTTATTTGTAATTATATTTATTTTCATATGCTTTAGGTCTAAAATTTTTCGTTTGTTTTGTTTTTAGTTGTTTTCTGATATGTTAAATTCTGAATTCACAAACTTATATTTTTTATGCAAAAATAATTGCTGAATATGTTTCCTCTTACTTTTAATCCAGAGATGAAAGCCTCTGCCGATTTCATCTATTCCTTAAAGTATTGGTTCTTATTATTGATTCAAATAAATCAATTGTACTAAAACTATGTGGAAGTTTTTTGGTTTTTTTTTTTTGTTTTTTTTTGCCTTGTCTGTCTTTTCATAATCAATTCAACCTTTTTTAAAATCTCAATGTAATATCTATTTTTCACAATACCAATCACAATAAGTTCGAAGGTTCACAAATGGTAGTTTTGTTAAAATTTTCATTTAAATGTAAAATTTCCCATCTTAAAATGCCTTTTGAAAAAAAAAGAGGGGGGTTTGAATTGCATAGTTCGGTACTGAATCAGCATAATTATTGTAATGCAGGTTTGTTCATTGCAAAGATGTAGAGAGTAGTCTCAGAATACAGTGTGTCATGATCGATGGAGAGCTAGTCTTAAATTAGAAACCTAAAAGAAAAGAAGAAAAAATGTTAAGTTAAATTCATTCATTATGTAGTCTTGCAGGCGGACACATTTTTGGAACTGCTTCATTAAGCTTTAAAAGGTTAAAGTTGAAATGTGTTGTGAAGTACATAAACTTTGAATGAGTTGGTAATAACACTGAAAAAAATTTTGTCACGGTGTTAGTTCTAATAATCTCTTTAAAAATAGATTTATAATGAACTGATACACAAATCAAGGCATTTTATTGTGACTTTAATATTGACCTCAGTTCTGCTCATCTTTGACTGCAAAATTTCACTTTTTATTTATTTTTTTTTTCTTAGTACATTCTGTCAGGATTGACCAGAAATTCTCATTATTTTGTCAAAGTCTGCGGCATCACAAAATCTTTGTTCAGTCATGAGCAGTGGAAAGGAGACTACTCCACCCTGGTCAATTTTACACTCGGAGGTGAGTTATACCGTGACTGCACATATCACCTTGCTGCTTTTTATTGCTTTCTCTCACTCTCTCGTTTCTGAGCCTCCTGTAAGTTTTAGTACAGGCTTGACGCCTTCTTGGACCCTTTTTTAGCTTTACCTTTCCCTAACGTTTATTTCTGGCTCACATGGGCGTATTAAAGGAACAAAGATAAATTTCATGAGAGATCTATCGGTCTATTTATATGGTTCTCATAGAATTTGTATTGCATTTTTGAAGGCAGGTTAGGAAAGGAGAATATAGAGGAGGAAAAGTAAGGGTGATATGCTGTGAAAAATAATTGATGCATATTTCTAATCAACTGCCTGCCATTTCTCTTTCCACAAATTTCAAAACTTGTGTTTTCCAGATAACCTCTGTATGGTATCACTTGCTTCCTATAACTTTTACATAGTTTAGAGAGAAACGTTTACATGAATTCAAAAAGCTAAAAATATAATATATTATCCTATCTAAAAGTAAACAGGATTGCAATAGCCATTTCATTTTGTAGGTTTATATGTAATGTTTTTCCTTGCTTTATCCTGTCTTATAACCAGTCAGGGCTTTCCCATGCTCAGAGTATGGCTATTTTTCCCTCACATCATTGTAGTCTTCAGAATTTTGTGAAAACTCATGTCCATAGTATTCTTTGAAATATGTTTACCCTCAAATTTGTAAAAAAAGATCAACAGAAGTGACCATCTCATTGTTTTGGTGTCATTTCCTGTGATTTATCCTAAAGTGACATGGTTTATACCAGCCCTAAGAAGACAAAATGTGTTAAATCGTATTTAGTAGAAATAGGCCTGAGCATTATTTTTTTTTCTTTTTGGTAAATTTTTATTAGAACTTTAAAAAAAAAAAAAAACATGAAATTTTGGTTGTTGAAATATAAACCCTGATATTTGATTCATTTTATGTCATTTGATTAATAAAAGTTTGTTTTTTTTTCTTCAAATACAATATAAATATACAATATGTATACATACTTCTTCTACATAATATGTTTATATAAAACATAAATATATATATATATATATATAAAATAAGCGTAAAAATTATTTTGCTTCTTAAACTTTGCTCTCACTCTTTTGCTACAATCCTAAACAACCTTTGCTTGCTACCATCAAATATATCAATATCTTCCCTCATTGGCTCCATTTATTCTGTAATTTCAGTACCTACTCTGCATTCATTGTATGCAAGCACATTCTCCAACCCATCATTTAAGTTTTAGAATAATTTATCATTCCCATATCCCCTTAAGTTACCGGAGCATCACTTAAATCCATTTTAGAGCTCCTGCTTGTAATTGACACTTATGGAGCCAATCTATATATATTTGCGTCCTATCAAATTTAGCGCACTCTGTGACTTAGCAGGGAAGCTGTCGTGGCACAATGTATTTTTCACTGCAGAGTTTAGTGATGAGGATAATTTCTCATCTATGGTCCTGTCTATAGCAAAACAAGTTGCAAACTTTGGTATGGTAGCTTGTAATCATATGGGTGTGTGAAAAAAATCGAAATAAGATTACTCAATTGTAATGCGTAGCTCCCATTGTCCTTCTTTTCCTGTTCCCTACAGAATTCTAGATCTCGTTAGAGGTCTCGCTGTGGGTTTTTTGTGAGATGGCTTAAAATCATTGTCACTTTATATAATTAATCATGGCATAATTCACTGTGCTTTTTAGATGTTAAGAAACTGGGGGGGGGGATCTTGAAAAGACTTTCATTTGAATCTATTTAAATATTACAAGATTTTATCTGCTGGTTTCTATTTTTAGTATTTTATGTCATTTGATAGGTCCTATGCTCAGGAATGGGTGGAAACTTCATTGCATTTGGGCATAACTCTGGCTCAATGCCATTTATCATACTAGAACAGTTATCAATACATCTTGAACAATTTTGCTATCTGTCAATCAAGTTGTCTGTCATTCCATGCAGCTTTAAGCATGTTTCGAAATCTCTTGGACTGTCATTTTCACAAGGATGACATAGAGCAAATGATGAGATAAACAAATAAAAAGTGGCTATTGATTCAGAAGCATCATGGCTCAAGGCTGGTCATTTTGTTTTCTTTCTCAGCAATAGTTGGATTAGTGTGCAGGCTTAGTTAAGGCTAATAGGATTGCAGTTAGCATTACCAACTGGCTTAATGGGACCTCAAAAGCAATGGTAAAGGTTCTGTCACACCAAACTAACCAGAGCTGCAAACAGAATAAGTGAGCCCTCACCTCGATATAAGGGAATGTTGCATGGATGGGTAATAAACAACAACAACGTAAGACTAAGAGCCCTGCATTTTTACAAGTTGATTAAAAATTCTCTCTTCCTACCTGCCCCTCCTCTCTTTCTTTTCAATACAGCATTGCATATGTATCTTTCAACATTCTGTGGTTGTTTTTTTTCTTCCCTTCTTCTCTCTTCTCCACTGTTTCAGTACCGAGCGGCTCAGACATTGTGATCTGGGACAGAAATTATGGTAATCATCTGTTGTATGTTATCTCTGATGTTGTCTGTACTCACTGCACTAAAGAGCACTTAGAGTTCTAGTTCTAGTATCATAGTCGTGTGTGAATATCTCTCTCTCTCTCTCTCTCTCTCTCTCTCTCTCTCTCTCTCTCTCTCTCTCTCTTTCTTTCTTTCTTCCCTCCTCGCTCCCTCTGTGTTTCAGTCATTGCACAGCAGAGTCTGTTTTATTTGAAAAAACCAGGGAGTCACAAATTATCTTTGAATGACCATTAAATTTTATTTAGATATATATATATATATGTATAAAATTTAATGGTCATTCAAAGATAATTTGTATAAAGATTAGAAATGAAAAGAAAAGTAAGAAAGATTTGTATTTATTGTGTGGCCAAGTACGAGGAAATGTTAGAAACCAGTGCTCGAATTGATTTAGACTCTGCTGTGTTTGTCTCTTGAAGCCAGTCCAAATAAATCTTAAGGTACACTTTTTGGGCGCTTTTGGGGTTGTTTTTTTTTTTTTGAGTTGGAGGTGTGCTTTTTATGTAAATATATAGTTTATTAATCATGAAAATTGTGAAAGTTCGTAAGTCCAATGCAAATGAAGATTTCAACTTTAATTGATGCGCTTTATGCAAGAGCAAAAAAAAAAAAAAACTATTTTTAGGAAGGTTTCGATGATAATTTCAATGGATCTGTTGTGAAATAATATGTGAAACACTTGACTTGCAAGTACTGGCTTCTTGAAGAACTTATGATGTTTCATCCTAAAGTACATAGAAAGTGGGTGCATGTGGTACATAATAATCATATATTATAGTAACCTATTGTGTTTAGTGTCAATATTTCATTGTATTCCATGCTTAATCCCTTTGCTTCTACAAAGCGTTTCCCATTGTGTGCTTAATTGGTTTCCTTCACTGTTGTTCTATATCAAGATCTAGATCCAGATTTAGATTTAAATGATATCTCAATGAAAATTTAGATCTAGATCTAATGCAAAACAATATTGCTTTCAAGTTTTGTGGAATGTTAGTTGTTTTTTTTTTTTTAATCTAAATGTTTACTTCTACCTTTAAAAGAAAAACAGGGCACACAAACACACACAAACAGAACTGTATAAATAGGGTTGACATCAAGGATATGTTTGGGAGCCTTTTCTTGTATCCATCAACTTGAAGAATTGGATATTGGATAAAGTTTTTTTTTGTTGTAGTGCACATGATTTAAGTACGTAGGGCACTGGGGCTGTTGGTTTTGTACATATATGGCGTACATGACCCATTGTCAATTTGGAGGGGGGGGTCTCAAATCTCTCATGGAATTTTACACTGAACTGGTATTTATTTCATCTACAAAGGTAACGTTGATTAGTGATGCCAGGTAAATAATTTTTAAACCTCTATTTTTTTTTTTTAGAGCAATTGCCTCAAATGAATGAAAATTGCCACAGAATAATGAAATAAAAGTGAGGTGTGCTTTGCGTTTATATCTTCATGCGTTATGTTTCATTTTGCACACAAAATTTGATATTCAAGTTCAAAGGAATGTCTAAAGAACCATTGAACTTTGAGCCTTTTTTTTTTTTTTTTTT
>BLXT01007928.1:1429730-1439803 GCA_019648995.1 Plakobranchus ocellatus
AATCACCGCAGTCTAGAGAAGCAATATAAAAAAAATTGTGCTTTAAAGCTATCTGTTTAACAAATCTGATTTTAGCAACTTCCAGTTTGTGAGAGGCCATCTTATGAATACAAGGTTTTGTGGTGGGTGGGAGGGGATATATAGACCCTTTCTTTTTTTAAAAGAAAAAATGACTTTCAAAACGTTACTGAGTGAAAGTTCCCTTCACATTCAATTCTGTAAAATCAGATTAGCTGCTCTGGGTAATATGTTAAAAGCAAATGCACAATTTTGCATTTCCTAACATAGAAAGCTTTGCTCAAAATCACAATTTAGGAAGGGGGTTGCCCTTAAAATTGGGGTATCAAAAACTTTTCATCATAGTAATTTTAAGTATATTAGGTGTCTTTTATACCTGAGCATGTCCTTTACGTTTGTGACACCAAATGCCTAAAAGCATCAAGTTTATTTTGTTTCAGAACCTCAGCAGTCACGCAGAGACTCTGGCATGCATGCCGGCGTCATCATCCTTATTGTCCTAATCGTATGTTTGGTGTTTGCCACGGCAGGACTCCTGATTGGCTACAGGTTGGTTGTATTGTTAGGGATAGAAATCAATATCATTGGCAAGTTAAAGGTTTGTTTTTTCTTATGTGTAATGTTAGCCACTTTCAACATAAATAAAAGTGAAAGTGATGGGAGGATTGTAAAAATTTGTTTTTGATGAATCTTGTGCTATCACCTGTTTTGAGATTGACTGATGTCATTGATGCTTGAGACATTTTAAACAAAACAATATGTGACTCTTCAACACTGATTTTAAAAAAAAAAAAAGTGTGGACCCTGTTAGTGGATTTAATATTTGATATCCCATCAAGAAGCCTGTGGCTTAGAATACATACAGTCAAATGAGACCAACTTATTGTTCAACAAAAGGGTTGGCTGATTGTAACATGCCACAGGCTTGAAAGTGGCCAATTCGTGGTTCCAATTAGCCACTGTGGTTGCATTTTTTTAAGCTATTTGGAAAAATTACAGGACAGACAAATATATAATGCCCTTGCTATGAATCTAAATGTCATGATATCGAAAATCTATAGTTGCAAATGGTAACAAATTGAATGTCAAGCATTTGTGGGTCATCCATTTTGCACACAAAAAGAATTTTCACTATCTTAAGGCACTCTTTTTCTTTATTCTGAGACTCCTGGTCATATGCTGTTTTTTTGGTTTTTTTCTGTGTTTTCCTTTCATGAAATTAAGTGATCTGACCATTACCTGTTCTGCAACCAATAAAAATAAGATAGTTTGTGCAAAATTCATATTTTACATCACCTTCTCCCAAAGCTTTTACATACCATTTATTTCATTTTCTATGTACTTATTTGAGTGTAAAAGTTATAGCTATTTCATGTATGTGTGTAATATGTTGGTTCTCAGATTTTACACGTGCAGAAAATGCTACCAGGATACTTACCGCTACTTTGTTGTGCCAAGCAATGGCATGCCCGTCCAGCAGCCCATCCTGCCTGTAGAGGACATCAGTGGTGAGCGTAAGAAAATCCCACGATTTATGACGATTTCTAAAAATATGGGCATTTTTTTAATTACTTAATTCCACAACAGCACCAAAAGACAGAAAAGGGTATTTAAATTGAGATTGAATTAAAAACTTCTTGAATTAAATTTTCAACTGATTTTGGTAGGAAAGCTTTTGTATCTTTCTTAGCACTAGATAATGTACCTAAAAAATAGTCAGCTATTAGATCGATTCCAGTAAAAGATATTGGAAGCACCTTGGATTATTCCTAAATCATTTTGTGTGCATTTGCATTTTAAATTCTTACATTATGATATGGCTCATCTTGATATTTGAATGCTAAGGAATTAAAGGTGACTATTAGTCTGAGTTGTACTTTTATACCTAATGGTAATGTGAGTTATGACAAGGGAGCCCGCATACAATTTATCCCTTTGAATTGTTGTCAAACATAGCAAAGGAACATATACTTATTAATTTCAGAAATGTTGCAAAGCTGTCCAAAATTTTATGAGGGGAGGGAGGAAATTGTTATTTTGATTAAAAATATTTCTGTTTCAAGGATTTTTGTACTGTAGCAAATAATCCCCACACGTAATGCCAAAAAGAAAACGGGAAAAAAAAAAAACCATGGCCACATTGGTGTATTAATTTTGTATCTCTTAGAGATCAAGTCCCCTAGAAAACATTATCCTGAACTTGATGGCAAATTTGGAGTCTAAAGCAGACTTGCCAACCTGTGTGCAATTGCGTATTTGAGTATGCATAACTTGAAAAAATACGCAAATATGTGGCAAAAATTTTTTATACACATTTTCCTCAAACATAATAAGTGAAACTAAATGAGGCCATTATTTGCGGAGCAGGGCCTTTTTTTAATGTGTAACCGGGTTTGCTATTTTTCCTGCGATGGCGACTCGGCTAGATTGACCCTTTCTTTGTTCAAGAAAAGGAGTGAATGGTTTGATTTCTACTGGAAGTATGACTACTACGTCACTTGTCAGAACGCTCATTAGGCCAGGCTAGTGAAGTGCAGAAATATTCCTAGTGACATGCTGGAGTACACATGAGAGAGTTCTGAATAAAGCTAATAATTATAAAAGAAGATCACTGGTCAGAACTATAAGGAAACGTCAAGCCACCTTTCTGGGCCACGTGATGAGAAAAGGAAAACTGGAACATTTGGTAACAACAGGAAAGTTTGAAGGAAAAAGAAGCAGAGGAAGACAAAGGGAGAAGATAATGGATGGACTGGCCACATGGCCTGGAACAGGAAAAGTGTTGGATACACTGGCTGCCGTCAAAGATAGGGATTTGTGGAGGAACATGATCGCCAACGCTTACAAGCAAGGCACTTGATGATGATGATGATGATGATGATGATATGCTGGAAGTTTTAAAGGGCTCATGCAGGAGTCTACAGAGGGAAGGCTCTGATATGTTGGCCTCTTTTTAGACATTCTTAGTGATGGGTAGCAGTGCAAAGTCAGGAGCAAAAGTGCAAGATCTCTCTGGCAAAGAAAAGTCAGGCAATCCTTCCCTCTGCCAACCTATGGCTGTAAGATTGGTCAGGCCTAACCAAATTCAGGAGAGAATTATCTGTTAAATGAATATAATAATAAGCAAAAGAGCATGATTTATTGATAGTTGATTTGATTTAGCTTGCATGCACCTATTGCATATGAGGATAAAGAAAGTCAGTTTTGAAATAAGCATTTTTGCTTGAGAATAAGCAAAATAGGTCTTTTCTGACTGCCGTAATAAGCAAAACCAAATGCAAGGTTGGCAAGTCTGCTAATGCACCAAAAATTTTTATAGCTTTATGTAGTTTATTTCTGCTGCAAAATGATTCACTTTGTGGATTCATTGTACAAACGTAATGTGTGGCCTTCTTTTCTTGTTTACCCCAGAGGAGAAGCAGTACCCAGATATCAGTGTGGTAGATTTCCTTCCTCATGTGGAGCATATGCACAGCGACAGTGACATTGGCTTCTCACAAGAATTTGATGTGAGCTCTGCAAAGTGTGAAATGTATTCAAAATGACACAGTGGAGGGTGGGGGTTGCTTGTTATGGTTCAAATGAAATGGCTCATCACCATCACCACTACTGACAAAGGATTGAAAATCATATGTTCTTTTATTTTATTTTATTTTTTTTTTTAATGGAAAGGGGTGGAGGGGGGGAGGGAAGAGGTGTCCCACCTTTATCAGTTGATAACCAACATTGAGGCCCACATAGGTTTTTGTATGAAGCATTTTTCCAGGATATGCAATTTAATCACTGGATGCTGCTCACTAAAATCAAATGTGTTTTTGGTTTTTTCTTTACTGAGCTCAAAATATTGTAGATAACAGACAAGGGCAGGGTTAATGGGGGGAAACTTTTTTTCATGATATTGTCAGTTTATGTTGGGAAAAAAATCTCTTTCTTGTAAAAATATTTTTTTAGTTTATTTGGAAGTGTTCTCAATTGTGTAAGTTACAAGGTATTCATGGAACAGAAGAATGATTTCTTTCAATGAGTACGTTAGTCATTTATTTTTAAATTTTTTTATCCATTTTTTCCTTGATTTTAATTTTTTGTTGGTTTTTTCCCCTTAAGTTCTATTATTTACTCGTAGATTTAAGCAACACTTGTTTTCATTATTGAGGAACTTAACCCAAGGCGTCTAAGACAGACAGCCTGATTGTAATAATATTTTTTTTAGGAATGTAGTAAAAACGTGTCAGTTCTCCAGAATTAAAGGGCAAAGTATTGTAGTCATTTTTCATTCTTGAACTTCCCCAGGAGATCAACCGGTCATCCCAGAGTGACAAATACTCTTATGACAACTCCAATCTGGCAGAGAACAAGAACAAAAACAGATACATTAACATAGTGGCTTGTAAGTTGCTCTTTCCATGTTTGGCTTATGCACCACATGGCATTTAGTTACCGTGTTAAAGCAGATTTCTTCAATAATTGAATTTTGTCATTTGGAGCCTTTATTGTGGGAACTGAGGAACAGCTGCTATGATTTGACTAGTTGTGTTTGATAATTTATATCTTAGATTTAGAATTAATTAAGACCTAAATTGATAAAGCAGACATACAAGGCGTTTCTTTTCTCATTGTTTTTTGTTCAACTGCTTAACTGAAGAAGCTGAAAGGGGAATTTTTCAATGTATTTACTGTGTTGTTTTATCTAGTTTCACTCAATCTAAGCTAGCGGTTTTTGCTTGTTTTGATTTTTTTTTGCTCTGCAAATATGGTGTCAGAGAGAGGGGGCATATTAATGTTATGATTCCCAATCACTTAATTTGACATTTATTATGAAAGATATTCTTTTAAACCCAATCAAACATTGCTATTCTTGCTGTTGGAGAAAATTTAAAAAATTATGTGTCTATTCTGCAGATGACCACTCTCGAGTTACCATGAAAACAGAGCTTGGGCGTCTTCGCCAGACTGATTATATAAATGCCAATTATGTGGATGTAAGTTTTTTATTGTTTTGTGATTATGGATAGCAATTTTTCCTAATTTTTTATTTTCTACTAAATATCTATAAGTATTCAAGTCACACTGTCTGCCATAACATGTGATCCTGCATTGCGATTTTTTGCCATTCTTTTTTCTTTCTTTTTTTCAGACACATATTTGTATTTTTTTAAATGTGTTGCAATAGAGTTGATCACAATTTTTTTTTTTTTACTCTGCTGAAGTGGACCCCTTCACAAGTATGAAAAAAATACTTTTAAAATATGAATTAAATTCTTTCAAAAATATTCTACGATGATGTTTTTATATATTTGCCCATCTTTTATGCCTATATCCCTTTAAGTTTTTTATTTTATTTGGAAAGAAACTTTCAGAGCATATGAGTTTGAACCATTTCCTTCCCAGGGTTATACAAAGCCAAAAGCCTACATTGCCACACAGGGGCCCCTGCCGCAAACGTTTTCAGATTTCTGGCGAATGGTTTGGGAACAAAACACAAATGTTATTGTCATGATCACAAATCTCATGGAAAAAGGAAGGGTAAGAGGGCCTATTTTTTAAAGTAATTGCATGAATTTATACAATTTCTTCAACATTAAGTGTTAAAATTTTGCCTGCATTCAGTCTGTATGGATCTCAAACTATTATGTAATATACTCACAGGTTTATAAAATAACACTAGAATGTTTGTGATTTTGCTTACCGGATTTTTTTTACTTTGATTAAATACAGCTAGATTTTGCCTCTTGTTTGTTCATGTCGTTACAAAAATCAAAAGGCTTCTAAAATTCTGAAATGAGGGCCTAAAAAAAACTGCTTAAGTCAATGGTTTAAGTTAAACCCCCTGGCATTTGCCATCATGTATTGGAGTCTGCATGTCAGTCATTAGGTCTGTAGCAAGTGATTTTTATGTCGAAAACCCACATCTTCTCCATTATCTCTTTGTTCATAATAATATAATATTATAATATTCTTCCCCAAAAATAATTTTTTTTTCATAAAGGGCACATTATAATGTTTTCATATTTTAATGTTTTTTGTCTTCTCACAGAGGAAATGTGACCAGTACTGGCCAAACGATGGGCAGGAAATGTATGGCAACATGCAGGTGAAGCTCATCACTACGGTACCTCGAGCACACTATACCGTGCGCATCTTTTCTCTACGGAATATGAAGGTAAAAAAGGTATGCATGGTTCAGCTGATGTCCTCCCCTTCTCCTGTGGATGTGGCTTTGGCTGGCTTTTTGGTTTCTTCATTCATTTACGTTGCATTTACATAATTATTTTTTAGTTGTTGTTTTAAACTCGGAATCCTTCCTTGCCGTTTCTCTGTCCCAGCATTTTCCCAATACTGCCCTCTTGTAACTTTGTTGTATTTTGGGAGTAATTTTGTTTTTGTGTTTTTATTTTTTTATGATTGGACATGGGTTCATCAAGATGCATCACTTGTTTTCTCTGGTTTGTGAAATGGAAATATCACCAAAATGTAGGGAAAGAGAGAGCCAAATTTTTCAATTAAAATGAACGCAAGATAGTAAGAAATAACCTGGTTTGGAGTTTTTTTTTATGTGTCATTCTAACCTATCTAACGTTATTGATACCAAAGATTCCTTTTTCATTTTTCCCTGAATGGAAAAAAATTAAAATGTTGCTATTCCACACACCCATTGCCATTTTTACTTGTGCACTTATTATGGTAAGTGCATGACTTCAAAGCTTTTTTTTGTTGTTGTTGTTGTTGTTGAAGCTTTTGTGTTTTGTCACATTTTTATTTTTATGAAGCCAAGGAAATACACCAATGTTGGATTTTTTTAAAAGTGTTAAAAGGGAGCATAGCACAAGATTATACTAACCAAAAATGATTAAGTAGCATATTATGTTGGGCACATATGACTAGATTTTTGTACTCACTTGAATGAGAATTGCAATCTTTTCTTCATTTTCTGAAGTTAAAATGTCCTATTAACTTTTTACTCTTTTCTTCCTCAATATGCTAAAGGGTCTGCAATTCACTTTCCTCCAGGTACACGATGCATGATGTAAAGTATTGTTTTAAAACTTCTTAAAGTCTGCTGCTTTTTTTTTTTCCAAAAGGAAAGTTGAATTATTTATCAGACCTGCCAACTGTCCTGCAACTTGTGGGACAATCACAGAAATGAGTGTCTGTTCCGTAGTCTCGCATTTGATAGAAATGTCCCAGAATTCAGATTTCTTTTGGGACAAAAATTTATCCCAATTTTTGTTTTTCTCATTTATACCACTCTTCAGCAAATAAAGGTATTTTCTTTAAGTTTCCGTTTTCTTTTTTTTGGGGGGGCGTTCAGTTTTTATATCGATATACTTAATAATGATGCTGCTTTAGTATGGTACTCTCTTTTTATCAATATAAACTTTAGAAAATGAAGCATCATGCATCAGTCTCATTTCTGTTAACAGTTCTTCTTTTCACTTTTCCCTGGATCGTCGATGTGAAATTAGCGTTACTTTTTAAGTCCTTTGGTTTTTAGTTACTGTTAATTATTTATGTGAGTTGTGTCCAAATGCTTTAGAAGGTGTTATTAATGGTTACAGTATAACTGAAGAAGAGCTAGATCTATAGAATTTTCTCTGTGAATAGTCTAGAGTTAAATTTGAACTCGATACTTTGTGGGGTGTTTTCATGAAGTCGTATAATTCCTAGAACCGCACATTAGGTCTAGATCATGATAGACATCTTTTAAAGATCAAGGTCTATTAAATTTTGCAATTTTGATAATGTGAGTAGTCTTGATCCTTTGTTAGTCATAATTTCATTTTTGTGATAGATGGGCTTAAAGAGCAGATGCACCTCAGTCTAGATATAGATATATCATGATTTAAGTCTTTGACTCTGAGAAATCTTGGCAAATTTATAAAAATATTTAAATTTAGAACAGTAGAGAGGATGGAATGTTCACACAGGGGAGCCTTTTTTTTCCTTCTTAAATATTAGGCCTAGATTAAAATACAATCCTATGATTGGCCTTTATTTCATCAAATTTCCAATAGTCACACCAAATACAATGATGTTTTTCAAGTTTATCCAAAGGATGTCTTATGTAATATTGGCCTTCCCACTACTTTTCTTCGTTACGTAATGAGAAAATCCTGATATTTACCACCTAAAATTTAATCTTGATCTATTGTCAGCATAAAAAAATATTGTCTTGTCCTCATTTATAGATTTAAATATAAACAAGGCAGATGCATCTGTCATTATTTATTTCACTGGTTTAACATAAAGACACTTTCAAATAACCAATCATATACATCACTAAGGATAGCCAAAGCATTGTAAAAATGATTTGAAGGATTAGCCAAAATTGTAATTGGGAAAAAAAAAAAACTACAAAACTCTGTCATTTAAATAAGGATAAAAAACACTTCAGTGTTAATAGTGAATAAAACTTATCCATATATGGATGTGAGTCATATTCACAACAGAGAAAAGGAAAAGCAAAAGAGACACATTGCTGGATAGATCACCTCATGGATTATGATCACAGACAAAATGTTGGAACACATTTTCAACCAGCAAAGAGCGTTAAACCAGTTTTGACTTGCACTAGCATGGCTTCAAACTGTCTAGCTACCAACAGTACACAAAAAGTTTTGTATCCTGCCAGCTTGAGCATCAGGCATTGTGGCTGCCTCATCATAATAGTTTCCTCTTGCACCACCATCACTTGCTGACTGCTTACACATGACCAATTCTGTATCTTGGCAGCTGTTATTACCACATCAAACCAATTAGCTCTGGCATTTGCTTATTCTGGATTAATCTATTGACTGAATTGATTGAAGCTAGAAAAAGGATTGTGCTGTGATTCAATGCTTTACATTTGATTATCCAGTTTTAGGAGGTTTGTTGTATACTGTGCTGTATAATCTGGTTACATTTGAATCTTCAAACTTAAAGTTGTTTGTTAAGCTATAAAATGCTATCTGTCTCTTTTTTTGTGCGCAGTCTTACCAGGGTCCCTGATAACACATTTTTGGGGTTGGTAGATCTGAATTATAGTAAGTTCAGGCTTCATTTTTTGTGTATTTGTAGTTTTGGTTCATTTATTTGCTTCCCTCGAGTTGATCTTGATGTGGTTGATTGTTGTTGTTTTGTTCATTTGGCGTGGTTATTTTACTGCTTTATTTCAGTTAGAGTTGTTGAATAAATACACAGCAAATTTTTTAGCTTGTTATTTGCAATTTTTCTTTTATTGTTGTCATTTGTTGTTCCATGAATAATGTGACTATGTTGATGTAGTTTATTCTATCTTGATAAGTAGTTTAAGATAAGAGGTTTCTTTTCAGTATGTATCGGTATTTTAGAAATTTTGCTTTTTGTTTCATTTTTTTTTTCTATACTATGTTTTGTAAGCTTTTAGGCTTATTTCATAAAAGGAAATCTTAATTTTCTGTTTAAACTTGAAATCAAAGTGACTATTTTCCGGAACACTTGAAGTGTTAAATGGAAGTGACAATATTCCTGAAGAGATTACAACAATTTTCTATAAGCAATGCAAATTCAGGTCTATCAAACACATATTTAGTTACTGACAATGACATAAGATGGAAATGTTGAAACCTTCCCTTGGCCTTTACTTGAATTTTAAAACTTTGCAATGTGATGAGTCTTCCTAAGCTCTTTGTGTACTCAAACTGTCACCAAGGCCTTAAGTGTTGTTATTCTGCTTCTCCCTCCATCACATTTTTGGTATCTAAGTGTTATAAACGGGTCGTGCAGTCAGTAACACATAGTTATGATTTTCATTCAATCACCATTAAGGGTAACCACATTTTGTCTACTTGGATAAATGTTTTTTTTTACGGCACAGATGCTTTCCAAAACACTTCAGTGAGGGGCCAAAAACTGCTAGGGTTAATTGTTCAAATTGGGGAAGGGGGAGTCGCAGTGGCACAATGGATAGGGAATCTGCCCTAAAGAACATAATTATGTTTCGTCATGGGATTCGATGAAAAATATTTTAGTTTTACACATTTTTAGATTACATGATTTTTGTGGTTTATCTGAAAGGTTTTTTTTTTTTTACACAA
>BLXT01007928.1:1465820-1480411 GCA_019648995.1 Plakobranchus ocellatus
TCATTTTGCGTGGTCGCGAAGGGGATGCCGTCCTACCCTGTAGTCTGAGCAGTCAGTCTCCTTTTCAATTTTCATTTTAATATGTTACAGTCGGTTGACCATAGCCAATTGCTCCAGAAAATCTACATCTAGAAAACATCCTCATTACATTGACTCGTTATTAAAGCAGACTCAAGCAAATCCGATTTGAATCATCGCCCCGAACAAAAAATGAACGGTTCAATAATTTACTTGGCTTGTCCCGCCTTCTCCGCCGCTTATCATGGAATCAAATTTCCGGATCAAACCATCAAATTTGCAGCGAAAATGAAAACAAACTTGTATGAAGACCTACAAGGCATGGATATTTACTCTAATTGTACAATTTAAAATGTTGCTATCATTGGCCCAATGAATCAGACCAAAGAAACATAGAAATGCATTATTTAGCCTTGTTTGGGACATGTAGGCCTAGCCCGACATGGTGAGCACAATGAAAGAAAGGAAGCATTCAATTTGGTGATCTAGAAAACTATTCTAAACCCTAGAATGAACTCAGGGATGATTACAATACTATTTACGCATTTAATTCTCAAAATTTTATATTTAATTTTTTTTTTCTGAATTTGTACTGTTGGTCCTATAGAATAGACTCCGGACTATCTAAATTCTAGATGTAATCTAGTTCTAGATTACAAATAATTTTTTTTTTTACATGAACAATTTTGAATGTGACAGAAAGAAACTATGAAGACATCTAGACCCTATAGTTATACATGACCAGAAGACCGGTTTTTTCCATTTTTTTTAATATCTTGTCGGTTTGTGATATTTAATTTCAGTTACCATTACAACAACTACTCTAGTGAGAGTAGAATTGAAACAAAATGGAGCAAAATCATTTTGCTCCACCACCTGCCCCAGGTGATATGATTCAGCCCATTCAGGCAGCTCAGAATTTTGAGGGCACTGAGATAAAGCTAGAGGAACAGGCCGTTCACATTGAGCACGTGTATGATGGATCAAAAGATCCCAAAGTCGAAGGAGATGTACAGGTGATCTATCTTGATGTCCCTGAGACAGAAGAACCACAGGTTTTGGACCTAAGTAGCTTGCTAGCTCAACAAGGCATTCAGGTTTGTATCTTTTTGTTAGGAATCATGTTCTAGTTAATTTCTTGCCCACTTTAGCATTGATTTTAAAGTGGAGTTGAAAGACAAGAGAGTTTTTTACAAACAATCTTGTAATAAATTAATATTCCATAACAGCAAAGTGCAAGAGCCCTAGATCTATTTTTTAATCAAAGCTTATGAAGATGTACATTACTCTCTAAAAAGTCTTTTAAAAGCTTTTCAAAATGTCTTGAAACTAGGCCCAAAAGAGTCAATCCTGAATTTTCAAATATTATTTATAAATCCTTGAAGTTGCTTTCTGTATGTAACAGTTGTAAGCTTTACAATAATGAAAACTGACTCTGGCTATGTTGATTCCGTTGATCCTCCAATCAAAGATATAGGTTCACAGAATTTTTTAAAGCTGTTTTTTCTTTTTTTAAAAACGTTTTAAAAAAGGCAAAATAGCCTTGAGATTCAGGTGTTTTGTGTAAATATAAATCCTGTTTTGAATGTTCATGCATATGATTTAGATAATTGTAATAGCAATGCCCATTTAGTTTTTTTTTACATGTCTCTGACTATTTTGTTGATTTTTCATATTTCCTTCAATTGTAAATTAATTATGAGGAAAATTTTAGTGTGTTTGTGTTAGAGAGAGAGAGAGAGACATGAACCATAATACAAAGATAGATGCAAAAGTTTATTCTACCTAAAAAATTTTTTTTTTCTCATTCAGGTGGTTGACCAAACTGAAATACAAACAATCGAAACCAAAGATGGCAGAGATATATTTCACGCTGAGGATATTGTGATAGAGGAGAGTGGTGGAGGTAATAACATCACTATGGTAGCGGCCAGTCAATCAGAAGCTCAGTCAGCTCATGCTCTTCTCAACTTAGCTAATGCCCAGGCTGAGGAGAGCTCAGTTCAGGTGTCTGATATCCTGGCAGCTCAGCGCCAGGCACAGGAAAATGAAGAGGTTTGTACGCATGATTGCAAAAGGAATTTTTTCAAATCATGCAAAATTCACACATCTTGGAAAGAGTTGTTAAAGCAAATCTGCCATCTGAAGTTCTTTACACACTTCTTCTAATGATCATGGGGTAATCTCCTTTTATAGTATCACTGCTCATGCATTCCTATTTCAAATTATATCATTTGCCTTGTTTATAAAGCCCATTGAAATTTATGCTTATGAAAGCTACATCATTTGCAGGATTTTTTTGGGGGGGGGAGAAACTTCATCCCATACTTATCAATTCTTTTGCTTTGTTTCAGATTATATTAAAATTTTTCTAAGGAGTTTAGATTGCATATTTGATGAAAATTACTATTTTATTTGCCTTTTCTTGCAAGATATCTGAGTTTAGGGCCATTTGCTCAAATAGAGTAAGTCTACAAAATGTATGGTTTCTTTTTTAGAATGCAGCTGTAGGAAAAGCCTTGCTGCAGTTAGCGGCAGACCAGAGTGCAGGAACTTTTATTGTTGATGAGAATGGAACTATGGTTCCTCTTAGTGATGTCAGGTTAGTATTTAATTGTCCAAAATATGCTTATGAAGAAGGCTTTTTTTTTTTATTATTTGCTTTGTTTTTTTAGAATTTCTTTATTTAAATGTTTAGACATTACATAGATTATGTTCTCTCACTTTCAAAAAATCCTCTCATCCTACTTAGATAACACGAAGAAAAGGTAAATGGTGTTTAATTTTACAGTAAAATAAAAAATAAAGGTTAATGCCTCCTTTTTTATACTGATCTGGACTGTTGTTTATGTCAAGCTGCAGGTTGCAAGGAGTTATATTGTATGATTCCTAAGTTTGATCTTAAAGGGAGTGTATAATTATTTATAGGTAATTTGAAATATGTTGTTTTTAACTTGTTTTGTTTGTTTTGCTTTTTTTTTCTTTAAGAGATGTAGGACTTAAGAGAAAGTTTCTATCTCTCAAAAAAACAAAAAAGTAGTTAAAATGTGAATTTTTTTTTACAAAATCAGCCGTTAAATAGAAATTATAAGGCAATAAAGATTTTGGAAACTGTGTAATAATGCATGCACTTAGACAATTTGCTCATTTTTTTTTTCATCAAAAGTAGAAAATTTTTAATTTTCATTTCATACATAAGCTGCAAAAATTGTTCTCTACAAACTCCAAACCAATCTTTCCATATCATTTTTACTGCCAAATGCCACTTATGAAGAGATGGGAATATGCTGCATGTAGAAGACACAGGAGTGACTACCATTGCCATCTGCCAGTGCTACTGTGGCCGTGAGTTTATTTCCCAAGAAGATCTCGAAAGACACAAAGCTGCACACAAGCTTCAGAGGCAGACAGTGTGAGTATTTTTCCCTCATACAGTTTGGAACACTTCCAATGCAAATGACAAATTTTGCTTCGAAGAGCTTTAATTCTTATTGTTCATAATGTTACAGTGATAAATGACAATTAAAGTATATGAACCTTAGAAAGAACTGAAAACATTCATTTGGGATTGGTTTTTTTTAACATTATTACTATAGCCATTTACGTAAACTAACCTAGAATGCACTCCCTGGTCTGATCTTTTTTTATGAAATATAATTTTAGTGTAAGTGATATTTTTTAAAGGTCTATTTGAGCCAAAATACCAATTTTTTGTAAATATTGTATCCTTTTGTAAAATATTATAACAATGCATTCAATCTGAGAGTTTTACTTTTATCATAATGACCTATAAGATACAATAATTAAAAAATAATTGTCTGTGTTTTTCATTTATTTAGTCCATCATCCAGCCAAGATTCAGAGGTTGGCAATCAGACCTGCACATTGTGCTCGGCTGTGTACCCTAGCACAAGAGAGCTGATGCAACATCACAAAGAGGTCCATCCAGGAGAAATGCCATGGCAATGCAATGTTTGTAACAAGCGTTACCACAAAAAGATTGCTATGAAAGCTCACATGCGGGTGCACAACACACTAGCAAAATACCAGTGCTCTTCTTGCAAAAAGTAAATGATTTCATAGTTTGTTACGGTCTATTCATTTATGTCCTTACAATTTTTTTCAATGTTTTCAGACTTTTTGGCCCATCAAAATTTTACCCCGGGCATCTTTTTCCAAAGGTAGAACAACAGATTCAGAGGTTGATTTTCATGTTTTAAATTAAACCCTTCATTTGCTCAAGTGCCCAAGTCACAGATTTTTAGATCCTAGAGCTTGTATTTTCCAAGGGGGGCGGGGGGAGAAATGAAGGTGGAAAACAAGTAGGAAAATGCATAATTGTTGCTGATATTATCACATTTTTAAAGATGTCTTGGGTGTAAAAAAAATTACCCCATATTGGTTGTTTCCGAATTGTAGATGTGTTCGCTGGAAATGATTATTTTTGTGATTGTTGGCATAAAAAATAAAAATGCCTTGAAAGAAAATGTAGAAGATCATGATTCATTTAAAACCAAAATTCCTGACAATCAAATTTTTAAGAAATTCTTTTTATTCTGTTTAAGTAATGACAATTTTTTTTTTGTCAATGTTGTTTTTTAATGGCACCTATGCACTATACAATACTTTTATTTATTATATCCTCTGGTCTTTTACATAGAGTATTTTTCTATAAGAGTGCAATGACTCGCCACATAAAGCAGCACACTTGTGAGAAACCATTCAAGTGCACCATATGTGGAGAGATGCTCAATACTTTGTGGGAGCTGAGGAAACATAGGTTTGTTTCACTTTCTATAGAGATGCATTAGTTGTGATTTCAATGAATCTTTACACAATGCCCTGCTAGCCACTTCCATAACTGAATCCCTTTTTAGGTGAGTGCCTGGTAAGCAATGTGACAAGCACAGCTTTGCATTAGTTAGCTGGCCCCTTATAGCTTCTGTTTTGATGAACAAATGAAATTGAGTCTTTTTATACATGCTGATAACCATTTGTTTTCTTTTACAGTCAATGTTTTTTTTATCATTCCCCATGAAATTTCTTATGCACTAATACCTTACACTTTTCTGCTGAATTAAAAAAAAAGAAATCTTTAAATATATCATGAAAGAGCATATTTGGTAACACAAATTTCTAGGCTAGTTCAGTGTGAAACCTTTATCCCCATCTGTGTAAAAAAAAGTCATAAAATTAGGCAAAAACCATATTTTAATACTCTGAGTTTTAACATTTCCTGAAATAGGTATATTTAATCTCTCGCCCTTGCTCTTCTTCATCAGTTAATTTTAAGCAATGCATGGAGCAATATTTGCATGCATCTTACTGAACAATTTTCTTAACATTGAGGATGTATGCAAGTATTGCAGTTCTGTAAAAATTGTATCTGAGATTATATTTTTTATTTTTTTTAAATGTTCCAGGATAAACCATCAGGTGCGTTCACTATATCACTGTGACATTTGCTCAAAAGTGTTCAAGCAGAAGGCAACACTGGTGGTGCACTCTCGCGTTCACACAGGGCAGAGGCCGTACGCCTGTGACATCTGCCACAAGAGCTTCTCCCTCAAATGTGAGTGATTGAAGTATAGACGCGCAGATACATATGGCAAAGTTTAATTGTCTTCAGACCAGTCAGAAGTGGCATGTAGTATTTTGGAGAAAAAAATAAGAATTTTAAAATTCTTTTTCTCTTGGTATGTCTTGGCTGTGAATGGTCATAATTCCATCCAGTGTTCACTGTTGTAAATTCCACAGAAAGAATTTTCAGGCTGTTTCAGTACTTTAAAATGGTCAAAATGCAATATCCAACATGTTTGGACTCTTTTTCAAGATAATTGGTGTTAACAAAAAATAAATTGCTTTTTTTTTTCCACACATCTGAAAACAAAGTTGCATATTCACTTCAAAATTATATGCTATGCTTTCATGCTTTCAATGTGAGACACTAAATTTATTAACCTTAATGAAAGAGCGCTATTTCAGATAATAACTTTAGCACAAAAGTATGTGTACATGTGCCTGAAACGTTACAGAGTGGAATGATCTTGTTTTTGAATCAATAGGTTTAAAGGACATCCGCTATGGTAATACAATAAAGCTATAACAGGATTTTTGTTTAATTGGCTCTGATAAAACTTGGGCAAATCACACCAACTCTGTTTGAGTACATCAAAATGACCAGATTTGCTTGTATCATTCATTTACTAACAGAAAACCAAAAGACCATTGTAGTCTTAATTTCTATCATTCATTCTGTACCTCAGTATTATAAGATCAAAAATTTTTCTTCATTTTTATTTTCATTTTTTTTTCTTTAGCAACACTGACTCAACATAGACGTATTCATACAGGAGAAAAACCCAATGTTTGTCCAATCTGTAATCAACGGTTCAGGCAAGCCAGCACTATGCAGTCACACATGAAACGGCACACTCATGACAAGCCTTATATTTGCCGTTACTGCAGGATGCGGTTCGCCTATCAGGATGAGGTCACAGAGCATGAACTCGCTCATGCACACAATAAGAAGTGGCAGTGTGACGAGTGTGGCATGAGGTATCTTTATCATTTTCAATTTTTGCTGCTAAAATGTATTTGCATATCTGGTGCAGTCATGGTAGTAATGAACATTAGCATTCATCACATGCTCAAATCAGCAGATTCACCTTTCAAGAAATGCTGCAACAGAAAATCTAAGATACAAAAGCTGAATTATAAAGTGAAGACGAAGAAACTAGTTACAACTAAAACTTACATAAATTAATGAAACAATAGGAGAATTACACTAAAATGTTTCTCCTTTTTTTTTAACAAACCAATTACAATGATGACACTTCTTCTTTGCCCTTCTGGGGTGACTGTGGAATAGTGGCTTACAAACTTGTCCTGAGATCTGCGGGAACCCTTTAGTCTTAGGGGTTCAGCTCTGGTCTGACAGAGGGCTGGAAAGCCTGAGATTACCCTGTTCTAGTCAGGCTATACATGCAAACAATCAATCTTTGCCATTTTAAGTAAATTCTATTTGAAAGCAGGCTGAAGAATCATGATAGGCAAGTTAAACAATGTTTAATGATCCAATTTGTAAGCTCCATAGCCTTAAGATTAGCCCTACCCACATCCAGACATGGCTGTGGTCTGACTAGGAGAAGTAGAGCATGTTAAAGTATAGCAACAGTTAATAGGCCTAGATAGTGGTTTGTAGGCTCTTTGGAGGTAATTTGACCCTGAAGCTTGGTTTAAGTTGGTTTCATCTCAAGATGAGGATCTGGATTTAAGCTTAGACATGATCAGTCACATTATTCTTAAATATAATGTGTCGTCTAATTATTATCTCCCAAAGAGCCATTTTCTCACAGGTCTAAAAATTACCAGACCTAGGTTGCTTTTAACTTTGAGGCAAGATTCTGATTAAAACAACAAAGAAAGTAGAGATTGAGATCAAGAAGGACATATCCTCAACCGTTTACTTAATGCAACATATTCTCCAATTTAATGTCTACAAGGAATAGGGGTTTCTTTGTTTCTACATCTTGAAAAAAATTATAAATATATATATACTCAAAGTAGCTTTGACCTCTATGTTCAATGAATAAAGTCAAATTTTTAAAAAGTAAAAGTTATATTTATAAAACGCGATATTGTAGTATGGTTAATATCTATGGCAACAGCTATACTAAATTTGAAGAAAATTGATGCATAAATATTTTATATGCAAAATAAAGTTAGATCACTTTTCAAAGCTCTATCAAAAACATAGCTTTTGAAAAGTGCCTGATATGAAACGTGTTCAACTAACAGTGAAGTTTATTTGTTTGCAATAATCAGTACATTCCAATAAATGTGTCTTTTTTCAAAGACATTTTTGTTCATTTTACAAAAAAATAGAAAAAAATTATTCCATTTTTGTTACACATGAACAAAATTAATAATGCGCTCAAGCTTTTTTTTCATGTTGCAACTTGCATCACATGGTTTCTCTTGTCTTTTTCAATTCTCTAATCATTATTTTTTTTATTATAACATGTAACTGAACTTTTGTTTTGTTTTTTTTTTGGTTTCTTTTAAAGATTCAAGAATCAGTCTTTGCTGGCTCGCCACTGCCGCAGACACACCAATGAACGGCCATTTGTGTGTGAGGTTTGCAGCAAGAGTTTTGTTCAGTCAGGCTCCCTGAGAGCACACATGCGCTCACACACAAATGAGAAACCTTACTTCTGTCGCATGTGTTCCAAGGTTGGTGCCAGCACAGTTCATGCATAGTTGGTTTTCTGCAGAAGCCCTGGTGTTTTACTTTTTGTTTGTCTTTTAGGCTTCAATGAAGATAAGAATGTTTATTCAACACAACCAAGGTTTTCTAAATTGGTTTTCTGTATGAAAAACTTGGAACATCAATTTTTTAAATACCCTCAAAGCAGTTTTGAAAATCTGATTGATTCTTTGCCTTTCTGTATATTTTATTTCTTGTTTTTGCCTCTGTATGGAAAAGTGTTTTTAATAAAGTTTGATGTGTAATGATAAATTGTTTATCAAAGTTATTTTTGTTTGGTTTTTGACTTCTATTTTGTGCTATTTTCTAAAATTTTGTAGCAATAGTCATTTTTATTTGTTTTCTTCCAGGCATATGCTACAAGTGGAACCCTGTTACTACACATCCGTAAAGTTCATAATCTGCCAGCCAAGACGGTGAAGGAAGTATTTCCTGTGTACAAGTACATAGAGGATCAGAAGGTTAGGCTTAATTTTTTGTCTTTTGGTCTTTTTTTTAAGAACATTTGTAAATTTAGTGAGTTGCTAAGACCAGTAGGAAGTGAATGATATTTTTTAAGATTAGTCTTTTTATGTCAGCTACTCATTAAATTCTATAAATTTGATCGAAAAAAAAAAAAGCTTAAAACTTTTCTTTGCCATTAGATTTGTGACAGAACATATGACAATTTGTAATTAAATTCAAAATATATTTAAATATATGAAATATTCAATAAAGGTTAAGCTGTGAAGTAAAATTGAAATAACTTCTCCTTTTTGTGATTTTTATCATTTTTTTCAAATAAAATTTCATCGAGAGATTTTCGGAAGAAGTGGAGTGTTTTCTTTCTTTTAGAGGTTCAATTTTAAACAAAATTGATGATTTCAAAGCTTTAAAAGATCAGTTGAAGAATAACATTGATAAGTGTTATGTACATTCCTGTTCTTGAGTTGCTTTGACTTTTGGAGTTATGGAAGGAAATAATTTTATCTTGTTACAGGTGTTTACTATCCGCAACAAACCACTAGGGGGCAGTGAAATGGTGGTTAATTCAGACACAATCACAGGCAACGGTGAAAGAGTAACTGTTGTTGTTACTGAAAACCCTGAAGTCCAACAAACTAGTGGTGAGGTAGATGGCTTGGTACCTCAAGACAAGACAGGAGAAAAAACTGAGCCACAAGTCGTGCAAGATGGGAACATTGTTGTTATCAAAAATGAAGCAGAGTTCCCTGTCCAAATGACACAGGGCGGTGACATTGTGGTAGATGACAGAACCATCAGTGGAGATTTGTCCACAGTGCAGCAGGTACAATCAACAGCTGCTCAACCATCAGAAACTGTGGCTCTTAGTTTAACCAAGATGAGCTCCCTGGGTGAAGTTTGGAGTGCGCCTGATGATGGCAGTGAGCCAGTACAGGTTTGGATACATTTTGTGCCATTCTTTCTTTTTTTGAACGGCCTAGCAATGATTTCATAGTTTTGTGACTAGCAGTCAATTAGAAAGCAACAGTCTTGAGGATCTTGCGATAGGACCCTTTGTTCTCCATCATAAACCTCTTAGGGCCCCAGGTCCTATAGGCATAAATATTCTTTGTGCCCTCTAATTGTAGAATTCAAATGACTAAAGGCATTCTGTTCAGAATTAAGCAGGCGAGCTATGATAGAATATCAACTTGAAATACTTCTTTCTATGTGCTACCTACCCAGTCAATCTTGACTGGATTTTTTTTTTGGATTTGAAAAGATGCAAGAGGCATTGACCACCACACTGAGATGCTCATAAAAATGGAGGCTGATATTGCCTCTTTATAATTTTGTTTAAAAAAAAAGAATATGTACTTCTTATGATAAGGGATATATTTGCGAGCTATTTTGGCTAAAGTTATAACAGATGTTGTCACTAGGCACTTAGCCCCAAGGTCATGTTTACAAGTCTGATGTCCCATCATAAAATTATTCTTATTTATTTTTCATAAAGAAAATGGTTCAAGTAGCACTGTAACGTGATTTCTTCCTTTTTTTTTTTTTGGGTAAATTAAATCGCCATTGCATATTTCTTCTTTGTCATCACAACCATCACATTCTTTTTTTTTTTTTAACTAAAGCATGACGTTTGAAAGCATTCTATATATTCATCTTTGCCCTTTTTTTTTTTAAAGTTTACATACAATGGTTTTTAGATTTGAAATATTTCAAGTTGATTTTACACCAAGAGTTTGCAAGCTTTCACAACTATTTTTCATACTGAATGAACCTTGTGACTTTGATGATTGTTGTTTTTCAATACTGGCAGGTGGCAGCAGAGGTGGACATAAGTTCTCACAGTCTGCACTCAGCACAAGATAGACAGGAAGCTGCTCTAGGGCTGGCAGAGCTTTCTCTCTTTGGGGCGGGAGCTGCAGGGAGCAACCCTAAGAGTGCCGATCTTCTGTCCAGCCATGCATCGGCCCAGCAGGGCCAGAAGACAAAGACTTTCTTTAGGGAGGAGGAAGAGGATGAGAATGATCCAAATGTCACAAAGATTATTCTGAGCAAGGAAGGCGGGGTGATGAATAGTCAGGATCCACATCAGTGTCCAATCTGTCAAAGGTAAAATTTTTCAATCTACTGTAATATCTTGAATCCATTTTATACTGTGGTAGGCAGATGAAGTTGCAGACTTAACATTAACAATGGTCGACTTCTTTTGGCTTTGGCAGTCTAGGAGCGGCATTTTCAAAATAACACATATTTTTTGTTTGTTTGTAACAAAACATGTGAGTATAAAACTGACATTAGATTCATTCTCTTCTAAGTTCATAATTTTAAACTTGAAACCTCTTATCCAAATCTTAGTTTTACAAACATTAAGAAATGTAGAGGTGTTCAGTAGGTGATGACTTAATTCAAAGAAATCAATGAACTTTAAAGTTTGCAAGTAAATCACATTAAAAGTATTAAACACTTGACTGCAATTTAAATAATTATTTTCTTAATATTCCCCGACTTGATCGATTTTATCCTATTTGGCCAAGACAGTGGAATTTTTATGCAGATATACAATCATGTAGACATAGAATGAAAATATCCTTCATAAACTAAAATTATAAATCTAGATTTAGACATCGTATCCCCCTTTTTTCCTGAAGAGTAAAATGTTTTCATTCAGGGTCTAGTGGTTAAGATGTTGTTGTACTATCCAGTTACAGTCCTAGCGTAACTGTCAGTAGTAGCAGTTGAACAACTGTCACAGTGGTATTAGTATTGGTCAAATTAGTAATAGTACGACGAGTGTATCATTTGTATATCAGTAGCAGTAATTATTCTTGCTGTTGTTAAAGTAACAATAGTAAAAATATCTGCCAACATTGCTGCTGTAGCTGTGACAAGTTTAATGGAGGCATCAGTGGCAGAAGCAGTAGTATTAGTAGTATTACTAACACTATGAGATATTTTTTGTATATGGAGCAATTTAAAATATTAAGACTGTGAATTTTAAGTTGTTTAGAGTGCCTTGACTCTTTTATCTGGTGTTGCTACAAAGTGAGACTTTTTCCGAGGGAAAAATGAACATTAAAAAAAATGTTTCTATGAATGCTAGACTTTCTGCAGCCTTGCTGTTAAGAATGTCGAGCACTACCAGATTCTTCCAAACCATGCCAGAGGGTTTTAAACTCAAAAGTAATCTTCAAATGCTGCTTTAAAGTTATGTGACATGGATTTCTAATTTGTTTAATGTCTAGGGTCTTTATGCACATGTGCATTGATTCACGCTTCCTTTTGAGAAATAATATAGAGTATTCTATAATAATATAGTAGCAATACACAAAAACACCCTCAAATTTTCATTGCCGATTCCATGGACCTTTTGCTTTTCTGCCTGTCATTTAAAACTCATTTATACAATGTTTGAGTCTCCACTCATATGGCCCTGAGATCACTGCTTAATGGTGTACTGGGTATACTAATAATCAGTCAATCGGTTTCCACTCACATGGGGGCCTTGGTGACACATTGGCTAGTGAGTATGCCCTGAGATCTGCAGGGACCTTTCTGTAGAAGATTTGAGCCCCGCAACCGGCGGAGGGCCTCAAAGCCTGAGATCATCTTGTTGTGGACTGGTTATATACAAGTACCAAACCAGACCTCCACCCACATATTGTAGATTGAAAGCAGTTGATCCCAAAGAAAAAAAATATTCCAAGCTTGTTGATGTATTGAATTTCAGAAGCAATAATGTCAAATTTTCGCATGTTAAGTTTCTTCATTTTTTTCCAAAGATATTTTCAACTGTACAGGTGTTTAAATTTTTTGCTCAGTATAAATTAAAATCTTTTGAAAAGCTCAGCATCAATTTTCCCCTGCCTGAATTGATTATCGATCGAGTTTCTAAATTATTGTTTTACTTTGATTCCCTCCAGAATCTTTGGCCGGAAAAGTATTATGGTGGAGCACTTGCGTATCCATACTGATGAAAAGCCTTATGAATGTGACTTTTGTGGATCTGGGTTCAGGCAAAACGCTCAGCTTCGCAGCCATATCCGCAATCGGCACACACGGGTTTGTACACTTTGATACACTTTAAATGTGGAGAGAATTTTGTATGAATAGCTTGTGAAAATTTTTTTTTACTTTCTTCAAGTTTAGGAAAGTATCACTGAATTTTTCAATTTGGTTTTAGTAGATGTAGAAGTGGCAGTCAAGGAGGCAGTGGTAGATTTAGTATTAGTAGTACTAATAGAAGAAATAGTAGTAATAGTCTTGAAGCAATTATTGTAATTTTTTTTTTGCATATTGGGGGAATATGAAACATATTTGTTTAGCTAACACTTTTACTTTTGTTCCTTGTGTTTGCACTTGATGTCCCTTAAAATTGTTCTCATGGTAAATACTTCTGTCAGCATGTTGGGATTAAATCAAGGAAAATTAGCTATGTTGCAGTGTGATAAAAGAACACTTTTAGGTTGGATTGATCAATGTTTCAAATAAACAAGTTTGATATGCAGCACTCTATTTGTCCTTTCAGTGTTAGGTATAAAGTTATATGAGATTGTCACTGAAAAAGCCAATAGAGAAAACTTTTTTTGGCTGTACACAGAATGATGAAGTTTGTTAAAATAGATGTGTAGTTTTTTTTATATTCTTTTTTTTTTCTTTTCGAAATGCAGGTTGAGAGATATCAATGCTCGTTTTGCCACAATCGTTTCCTGTCTCGCAGCATCACTATCAGGCACATCAAATTTCATCATAAGCTAAAGGTAAGAGTAATTGAGATGCTCAAAGTTTTTCTCAGTAATGAGTACTGGATTCAGTGATAAAATGTAAGAAAATTCCCATTCGCAGGGATGCCAGTTTTCCGATTTCAATCAGATTTCCGACTTTTTGCCTTTTAGTTATACAGTAGACCACACCGAAACCGAAAACGGCTGAACCAAAAAGAAATTGAAGAGCTTTCCATTTTTCTGCCTATTCTTTCTTATCAAACATGCGGTTAACCGAAAGCCTTGGCTGCCTTACTATCGCTAAAGCGAAATAAAAACTACCGGGAAGGCCCAGTCATTGTCCGACTGACACATAAAAAAATCTTTTTTTTTTTTTTTTTAACCCACCTTGCCTTTCCCTTTCTCTCTCGCATTACTCCATGAAAACCCAATACTGTTACCGGTACCTGACACTACAGACGGCCAGGCCCGATGTCTTGCTAGGTCTATTGCACCCACCAGCCCATCCCTTCTCTTCCACCATTCAGTTACGCAGCGGGACTGTGCCAGACACTTTCTACATGTCTAGGTCTCGTCAGCGTAAAGCTAAGCAAACACTGTTGCATCACAGCGGGTGATAAAGCCATTTCTCTTGTGGAGAACTTCAGTACTGGAAAACATAGGTGATGATTAAATTGTAAAAGTAGAGACTTCAGGACCAGAAAACTTACTTAGGCGATGATGAAATTGTGAAAGCTCCATTATTCTACATCGTTAACAGGCGCAAGAACCTCTTAATGGAAAAGGAAATGGAAATAGAGAAATGCATAAAAAAGAGAGAAAGCTTCGTGGATAGGCATGTTCATTCACATTGTGGTGTGACAATGGGTGGGATTGATTTAACTCAGTATTTTAGAAGCTGGTCACTCTCCTATATCAATCTTACTGATTTAATGCGATATCATCATCATCATCAGGTGCCTTGCTTTACAGCATTGGCGATCATGGTCCTCCACTTTTTCCTGTCCTTTGTCGCTTCTATTGCTTCCAACGATTTGCCTCCCTTCAGCCAGTCTGTCAGGCCTTCAATGAGCTTTTCTCGTTGTTTTCCCCTACTGCGTTTTCCTTCCAACATTCCTGTT
>BLXT01007928.1:1549628-1568667 GCA_019648995.1 Plakobranchus ocellatus
TTTTGCTCTGAGCGACTAAATAAGGTTTATGTAATTTTGTATTAAATTGGAGGAAATTTGTTTCGAAAGTAGCAACTTACCAAAAGCCATAAATACTTTGAGAGCTTTAAATTCTTTCTGTGTTTTAATATAGAGCAGTAATACATTACATATATGCAAAAGTATCTGAAGTGAACCTGACAAAATCTTACCCATGGTCAAGGCCTTTGGTCTCTGGTTGGTATACAACCTCATTCTTATTCTTGAGAAGCTCCTCGTGTTGGTTGTAGGTGGACTTGAGCACAAAATCAAGGTCATCATTAGGTGCGATAGGATCATGGTGGTAAACCTCATGCCTAGCTGAGCTGAGTGTATGTTGCCCGCTCAAGCGCTCCCATGGCTGTTGGCGCTGGGCAAGATGAGTTGGGACTGGATAGCATATAGTCTGTGAAAAAACGAAAAAGGGAAAATATTTCTCATCAATACTGGGTAGCAGCTTCACATTCAGTGCTAAAACTTCTTAACTGAACAAAATGTCGAAATACTAAGCCATGCTTTTTAAAGAATGCTTACACACAATTTTGTCAATGGTCTTGAGGGAAAATTTGTCAACTATATTATCAGAATACAAAATCGTTTTTCTTTATTATATATAGCTTATTACTTAACATTTTTCAATATTAGGTTGTCTTGTAACACCCATAGAGAATTAGCAACTTTTTAAACTGATAAATATTCATTAAATGTGCAAGAGAATAAGGAAAAACAATTTATTAAATTCTAGGACATATAACTATTCTTTAAAATTTGTCAGTACACACTTACATTTTTTCTCTTCCTTGTCAAAATTTTAAATTCATAATTATTTCACATGTGCTGGTGAACTAATGAGAAAATGAAGTGTTATGTAGGTACACTATTATATTCTTAACATCTCAAATTGCTATCACAATAAAGACCCCCTTGAAAAAAAATGCAACATAAGAAGCTGAATAAAACTGTATTTGACTTTCAAGTCTCACTTCTGTCATGCTGACCGCCTGTGTTACTTTTTTTTTTTTTTTTAGTCAGACATTCAAGATACAAAAAGTTATATAATATCAGCACAGTTTGTGATTTATCATAGAAAGAAATGAATGAAGTCAATTTTCTCCACAAGGAGGAAAGAAAAAAAAAGGAAAATATAATCTTTTCGTTATGTCACTGAAATGCAGTTTTATTCGTAAATATCTTCTTAAACAGAGCATGAAGTAATGATCACTCAGAAACTTAGGACAGTTAATTTGTAAAATGTCTGTTGACGAGTGATTATCACATTTAGAAATTAAGAAAAACTATATAATTAAGTTTCAGTCTATTTGAATATTGCAGGTAAGGATTTTAATGTCTTTTGCAGTGCAGGATTTATTAAACAATCACAGAGCATTAGACCCAATAAAGTCCAGCATACTTTTCTTGATTTTCTACTTGATTATCAAAATCACTTACTCCTGGTTCCAGCCTTCCCATAAAATCGTCATCATTTTGGCGTTGTGGGAAAGGATATGGGTCTCTCGAAGATTGTGCCATTGCCATTATTTCTTGATGAAAGTTCACTAATAAATATAATTAATAATTTTAATATCAACACTCTTCTTCTTTCCTTGATGTTCGTTGGTGTTGCCGGAGTGGAAACGAAACAGGAAGTTGTTTCAATATCCATGGAAACCATCATAGAAACAACGTCAAATTTCAACAAACATAAATGCAATCTTAATATATTTGAATACATATTTTAGAATATTCACTTAATTTTCTAATAATTTTTACATTTTATTGTAATTGTATGTTTTATATGAAAAAGTTAACTGTAATGAATTTTGACGCACAATCTGGGTTAGAGAGTTAAAAGCTATTTCTGTACAGAACAATAATCTTCGTGACAAGTTCTATACAAACGGCAGATATAACCGCGGATTCCAGCTCAAAATGAATGCTTTCATTTCCATACACAACTTACATTGAACACGGCTGCTTCTGCATAATATCTTATGCAAGAAAACAAACACAACAACAACCACTAGATTTTACTACTACTACAACTACTACTACTACTACTACTACTACTACTACTACTACTACTACTGCTGCTGCTGCTGCTGCTGCTGCTGCTGCGCTGCTGCTCCTACTGCTAATATTGGGTAACTATGTTATTATAAATGGATAAGGTCGCCACTTTATTAAAAGGAATGCACGTACACTATGCATTTATTGTCTTCCGGTTTTATGCCTTGTTTCGTTTACTGATGTTTAATCTATAGTGTTCAGTTTCACTGTACTGCGTTGCTCTATTCAAATAAACATGGCGACGTCCTTACAGTGCAGGTTCCTCACATCTACAGGTTAGTTCTATTTTTTTGCTTAATCCTAAAACTACAGGAAACTCGATTTTACATGAGCTGATTATAGATTTCAACTAGTTAGGATAATGTGGGGACAGGCCGATCGATTTCTAGATCTAACCTTATCAGCTTTCGACGAAATGTAGATTAGAGGTCGCGGGCCTTACTATTTTCACAAATTTTCACCATTTTTCACCTGCAATCTTCTCATTTCGTCGGTAGGCTAGATCTATCTGGTGAAGGTAGGACTGGAAGTCGTTGGGCCTGTCCCTATACTATCCCTATAATTTTTTTTCATTCCTTCATCCTCGAGCAATATTTTCTTCTCATGTTCTTAGCTGTATTTTACATTTTAAATCTTTTTAGATCCCACGATAATTTCTGCTGCATCTCTTGGCTACTTGCTCTTACAAGTATTCATATGGTGGCAAGACTTCCAGATGAGCCTTCAAGAAAAGCAAACTAATGTCATAATTGCATTTGGCATGAAAATGAAACACAATGTCTGATAAGATCACTTGCTTTTTGTTTCAAAATTAATTGCTAAAACAGACCTGATCAACTAAATCTAGACCGCCATTATCCAAGACGTGGTCTTACATGATTATTTTTTCCAAAAGTTTTAAAGATATCATTGTTTTTGGAAGAAATTATTTGAAATTGTTGATAATAGGGGCCTAATTGTTGTAATTTTTTTACTTTTAATATTGTTAACAGTTGACTAATTTGTCTTCATCATTTCATCATTATTGCTAACTGTGCATAATTGGAAGTCTTTCCCATATGTACTCTGAGATCTACCAGTGGGACAGTTTATAGGTCTATGCTGGAATAGAACATCTGAATGGGTAAATACAGCAATATGTTTGGGATCGAAAAAAAATTGTCCTTGCAGTTTGTAGGTATCTTCCGTTGCAGACATGCACAACCAAAAATTGAGTACTGTTGATCTCCATATAGTTATGACAAAATCAATTCTTTAGGTTTAGTTAATGACAATTTTTCTTTTTATACGCCCTATTTTTGAAGACATTGAGAGTTACAGGCCATTCTTTTTGAAGAATTTCAACATACTTTATGAATCTCCTTTATTTCATGAGAAGTTAATGGTGTAATAGTACAATTTTACACAATTTTTGGCAACTCCTGTATGTATACACTCATTGGTAGTACACTCTTTAAACATCCCCATTTTTTCTTGAGAAGACAGTGGTGCAATTTCGTAAAGGAACATTGTTTCTGTGTGCAGACCATTTTAATTAAATATCTGCTTGCTTTCCTTTAATAAATGACTTTAAAATGAAATTGATTGCTTTAACTCTTTGCCTTTCAACAAAGCCGTATCCTGCCTCATGAAAACCTTCTCTGGACCAGTCAAAGCTGATTCTGTATCATAAGATTCTTGAGGGTCTTGAATGCTGATCGCAAACTTAGTAACATATTATTCTAGTTTTTTATTTTTATAATTTCCTTTACTTCTATTAAACATTTCTAATATGTTTCCAGAAAAAAGGAATTTTGTTTCTTGCTCAATTGTTGGCTAAAAAACCAATGCCAATAAAGTTTTAGTGTGGATGGAAAAACCTTAAAATTAAAAGAAAAGCGTAGTTTTAAGGTTAAAGACAAGTGACTTACGGTTACAGTAAAATTCAACATTGTCAAAGTTATGTAACTTTATCTTCTTTAAAGCTCTTATAACTGTTCACTGTTGTAATGCATCTGGAACATGATGATTTGGAGAAACTGTTGCTTGATAGATCAAGGCGATAATTTTAAGAGAATGCTGGATAAATAATTGATATATTTTTTTTAATCCCCAAGGACATCTACTGTGGTACTGTGCTAGTTATCTTGCACTTTTGTCTTAGTTTATGGGTGTTTGAATCACTGCTCTCAAAATGTTGTTAATAATATTTGAAAAGATAAAGTTTACCTTTAGATTACAAAAAAGTAAATAAATAAGTACATTTATGATTTAAGGATTGGTATTTATTTTAATGCAAATTGACTTTAATGGGAGATAATTTTACAAGCAAATAAAAACCTTATCCTGAGTGTAAAAGACTAGTCACTACTATGGATACCAAAATAAATTGTTGAAAAATACCTAGGAGCTGGTAGCTTAAGCTTTGCAAATTGTCTCCACTTTTTAGATACAGCCACTTTATCCATAAAATTAAAAGAAATACTTGGTAAATAACAGTGCACACCTGATAATTCGACATCAAAGGGGCCAGGCCACACATGCCGAATCAAAAGAATGTCGAATTGTGAGAAAAACAAGCTATAGAGCGAAAAAAAAAAAGGGGGGGGGGGGTTCTTTTGCCATAGTATTAATTATTAAATATAACAACACTAATAAGGTCTTCTCCCTCGCCGCCAGCTATGCACACACACACAAACACATGCATATGAGTGGTACCTAGTGGGGGATGCCTGCCACTGCCATCCACACATATTGCAGTGTTAAGTCTAGGCCAGAGAGCATAGGCCTAGGCCCAGTCTAATGTCATACCTTTCCTCCTCTTCTGTGCACCCCCCACCCGTTTTCCTAAACCTCATCACCCCTGCAGTGACTCAATCACAATGAATAGTCTGTCTTATAACTTATCAGATACATTAATTTTGCTCTGGGAGAAGGCCAGGCCAAAGCATTTTGGTTTAGTTTGATCTGAAAACTTAGATGGGAACTGTCGAGTTGTTATTAAAGATTAAGAGCAAATTATTTGGGACTTTTTAAGTGTGTCAAATTAAGGGAAATGTCGAATTGTGAGATTTTGAATTAAGTGGAGTGCACTGTATGTCAATAAAATAGTAATTTTTTTTCACTGAAAAAGAATTTGGACACCTTTTATATGAAAATTGTTTAAGGCAAATAATGCTGTTTTAAATTGCAACATCTTAATTCAAAATTCGAGATTTGAAAAAAGAAATTATGAAACGCTTCTATGATCTACTGAAATTAAAATATATCGGCAGGTGGTATTTTTATTCGAAATCTTTTTTCTTTTCCTCAGCATTGCTTTTAAAAAAGAAAATGTATGTATGTCAAAATAGATTGCTCAGTCTGTCTTGCCAACATAATAAATCAAAGTAAGTTCACTTTGTAATGTGATATTAAATTGTTTCAATATATTATACAATTCATATCGCACCATTATATTTGAACTATAATGAAGAGAAAAATTTGGAACATTGCAAAATCAGTATAAAGGTTTGAATTGAATATATTTTGACTCAGAAATATGATTGTGTGTATAGCCTAGGAAAAGTAATAGATACATTTTTCAAACCTGTGCCCAGGTGGTTTATAATAAAAATATTTATTTTTTATGTAAATTAAAAACTGCTAAAGTATATTTTAAAATCATTTTGAGTTTTTACATAAAGTGAAGTCATTTTCTTCACTGATAAAATATGCCATCACTTTTCATAATTGCTGTTCCTCTCTAAGGATTAAAATAAGTTATATAAAATCTGATTTTAATAAATTATGCTTTATGATATGGTATTAGTAAAAAGAAATTTTTGAAATTTTGAGATTTTAATTTGATTGCTCTCTATCAGCCAATCTTTTTTGAAGAATCCCAATTTCAAATTCTTCCGCTGTAAGTGTAATGTTTATTTTTGTTTACCCAGGCCTCCTGACGTGTGTTTATCTGCTGACAAATCTATGATATTATGTTGGCATCCAGAGCCAGAGTTTCCTTATGAACATACGCAGGTTAATAGAATTTTTTTTTTTTCTAATTAATGGGGTAAATTTTTTAAAGTCTGTAATCAATAAAGTTGCTACTCTTTGCTTCTTATCATTGGAGAAAAGAAAAAAATGGAAAGTATTGATTGTAAACTTAGGGGAATTTGAAAAGGGACAATTGTCACACTTAAAAAAAAAAAATTTTTTTATGAATTAAAAGTAATATGTATGGTTGATAGTAATAACATTTATATTTCAGTTTTTAAAAATATAAGATTTTATTGTTGTATGATATATCATTGGAACTTGATAATGACAAAGAATGATTTGTGATAAATCCAAGAGATGAAACACCATCTTTGTGATTTTATGATCACCAAAATTTTGGAGCGAAAATTTTTAACTTTTTACTATTGAATTTTCTTTTTTTTCCAACCAAATTAGAAATAATTGTAATATGAATGCTAAAGAGTAAGTAAACAAAAAGCTTTATCCATATTTGTAGCGAGCTGCATATTGCACAAAAACTATTAATATTATTGCCCTTTTTTTCTGCTTCAAGTTTTTTCTAAATTTCCATTACCTGTGTGAAGAGGCCAACATTTTAAAAAAAAATCTGCTTCCTTGGTTTGTTTGTTTGTTTTTATGATAATTCAGAAGTGGTGTCTCAGCAACATTTATGATGTTAAAAAATAATGTGTGAATCTACGGCAGCTATAAGATACATTGATCATTTCTCTTTTCTGTTAAAATTATTTTGTAAAGTTTTATTTTTTGTTTTGTTTCTTAACTGTCGTTTTGATACAAACATAATATGTGCTGATGATTTGAAGTTCAGTTGTAAATCAACCAGTCTCAGTTTAGCAATGGGTGTCCTTTTGGCTAGACATATATTTTTGCCATAGCGTACAATCATTTGATTCAATTTTTTCTCACTTTTGCAGCCACTACCAAGGGATACATCTGATATGGAAGAAGTAAGTTTGATCTGATACATACATGTATGAATACTAGAGTGCACTTAAAATAAATTACTTTTGACAGTTCAGGAGCTTGTCTTAAATTTAAACAAAATATCTTTACCATTTCCAGAGGATTTAAGAATAGCAATTTGTGTTAAGGGAAGCCTGAACCCTAAACTTTGGAAGGCTATAATTTTACTCCAAATGATGCTAGGGATATGATATTCTACCACATACTAGATATTAAAAAAATCTACAGACTGAATTTTAATGTGAACTTGAAAATGTGACCTTGATCTTGTTTCAAGGTCATACAGTGACAAACTTTGTAACGCCATAACTTTTTTGTTTATCAAGCTACAGTGTCCATTTTTTGTGTGTAAGAGCATCAAAGTAGTACAGAGAGCCTGTAATAAAATCTAATCTGCATTTTTATTACAAAAATTTTTACAAATTTTAACATTTTTGATGCTCCGAAATTGCTGCACAATACCAGATTTTAGGTCATAAATCCAAACATTTTTAATTTTTATACTTTTCTTTAGAATAAACTCTCCAACATACAATGAGTAAGCATCATGCAAAATTTGGTGTAATTTGAACTAAAAATGACTGAGTTATGTTGTTAAGAAGTGAGGGACAGTTTGAAAAAACAAGAAACTGAGAAAAACACGTTAAAGTTGAAGTACATAAAATATACTGAATTTCAAGATGAACTTAAGTTAGAACTGAACGACAGCATTGGATTGTTGTGGAAAGGAAATTTAGTAAAAGTTGTTTCTATGAGTAATGTATAAAATGAACTTTTCTATTCTGATTATTATGGTCCAAACAGTTTGTTCCTAGGTTGAATATAAACAAAGATATAGATGATTGAAGTTGATAGACCTAGAAACAAAAGCATAAGATTTTTTTGGAATTTTAGCAGAGGGTAGGTCAGAAAAATGTGAAAATGAAAATTTTAGCTGTGTTGAACAAAAAAACGCTTTGCAATACATTAAAACGCAAAAGTTAATGTGCTATAAGCAATACAAATGTAAAAAAGTCATTTTTCAAGGTTTTTCTTTAAATTTAAGGGGTTCAGGCTTCCCTTAAGATCAAGCCTAAACTATTTAAGAAAAATGCAGAGCCAATCTTAGCCAATGCTGATAGGCCTGCTTTTTGTAGGCTAGCAAGTGTGCAAACTTGTAGAGAGAGGTAGAGGTTATGTGTTGTCGAGGGGTAGGGTGGTGGTAGTGGTGTAAGCACCCGAGGCTAGGAAAGACTAAGCTTAGGTTTTGAATCTAGAATGTGGCTACAGGTTAGCATAGAAGTTCTTTGCTGCTTGAGAGTAGTTAAACAAATTCATGATTTTGAAGAATCTATCTTCTACCTAATTGTATTAAACTGTACATGTACTGGGAATTTAGATTCACATATATACATGTATATACGTCAAAAATCTCTTTTCCATGTTTATATAATTATTTTTTTTTTTTGGAATCATCAGGGGAACTCTGTGCTGAAGGTTCAATATCTGATTGATGAGAAGCTGAAGAACAGGCCCGATGGTCCCACAGTTAATGAGCTTTCAGAATTGTTTCATGCTCACCGAGAAGACTTCAAAAGAAGGTATGGCTGATCTTATCTCTCATTTAATGAATGTAAAGTAAATTGTCCTATCAAACTGTGAGCTTTTCGCCTGCCTAAACATGTAATTAATGAGTCTGAAATAGTGTCTTAAAACGAGAAATGTTGGCCAGTAGTGTGATTTTGCAGTATTAATAATTATTAGTAGTGTAACTTATATGACTATGGTAAAACATTCCTGTGTTATTATGTGGTATGTAATTTTCAAGTAGTTATTACAAAAAATGGGGGCCAGAATTATGAAGATGAATGTAGATAAGATGGCTTTAAGAGGCGTATGATTTTCATGAATTACTTAGCTTTTTTCCTGTGTTTCACAGTGAGAGCAAATGAGGTAAAGACTGTAGCATAAGATACCTATTTTTCAGTATGAATTGAAAAAAAATAAAACAACAAAGCTAGAGCCTAAACTGAAAATGAAACCTTTTAACATCAAGTTATTGTGTAATTCCAGACTTAATTGTAATGATATGTAAAAAACCACAAGCTCAAACTTTAATTTAAATTAGACTTCACTAAACTCGCCGACAACTTGTTTTTAATCTTATGTTTATGTCATGTGCTTTTGTTGTTGTTTTTTTTTATTCACTCTTAGACGCCGCCATGAGAAGAAAGTAGAGCAAGTCAAATATGTTCCTAAAGATCGAGATGGATTGTGATGGCAGCTTGGAGACCTGATTATCTAACATTGTAAATAAAATGTACATAAATTAAACTATGCATTATTCTTGTGTTTTGTGTTTATATGTACTGAACTGTGAGATTAAGAAGAAACATTCATACATGTAAATGTGGTATATTATGGATATATTACATTATTAATATTGCCACAAACATGAGATGCATTACCTTATGTCATAGAAGTATGGCTTTAGTTATGTGTGAAGCGCGTTTTCCATAAAAAGCAGTAATATAGTATGAAAACTTATGGGTACCTGTAGATAGCAATAATATTATGACATCCTGCCATTACATTATGGATAGCAATAATATCACACCCTGCCATTACATATAAATAGCCATAACATGACACCCTGCCATTACATATGGATAGCAATAACACAAAACCCTGTCACAGTTAGTACCCACAGCCATTTGGAGGTGGTTTTTTTTTATTTTCCCTGTCTAGAGTGTAATTCATACATGCCAACCTGAGAGTCCAAAGGGGCGAGACTGGTTTCCGTTGAGGCTTCAGAATAATTGAAGGCCGGCCTAGGAGCGTAGTTTCACTTTCACCTCTTGTTTTGAATCTTGAAGCACACGAGCATCATTCATAACGTATTTTGCTTTTTTTAATCCCTGGATTTTTTTATGACATTATTCGCAATTCAACTAAAATAAGGATTTTATGAATATTAAGGCAAGTTTTAAGTTTGATCACTTCATTTATTTAAAGTGCAGTTAGTAGTAAGTTACAAATAAATCTTGCAAACATTAATCTTGAATCAGACTAGATCTAGTCTAAAGTATGACGTGCGGAAGTTGAATCATAGCATAGATCTACTGCAATGATCAGTTAAACAAAGCTTACATCTAATCTAGATCAAGATCAATTTTTTTTTTTAATTGGTAAACTTCTTTTATTGGACTGATTGTTTCAAAGAATTTAACTAAATGTTGATAAAAATTAAGATCTAGACAAAATGTCCATCTAGACTGTAGTCATTTTTCATTATGTTTTATTCTTCACCTTCAGCTAGATCTAGGCTTTGAAGCTAGAGTGGATCTATAAGAATCTATAAACTCAAACAGTCCAAGGCGTAGATCTAGATCTAGTGCAGTCGAAATAGTATTAATATATCATGGTGTTTACTGCAACTAGATCTAATCATATAATCTAGTAGTTGTAATAGCCCCCTTTATTACTAATTGACTAAAGCATCTGTTTTTCCTGCTAAGTTCAATTATTTATTTAACTTAATCTAATCATCTGTGACTTAAAGAAGCCAGTCCCTTTTAGTTTAAAACCTCCTAGTCTTAACTGTGCGTTTTATGCACATCAATCATTAATGAACAGGAGATCACACATTGGGTTTAATGACTTTGTCATTAGAGAAGGACCGTGTTAGGGAATAGGGGATATAACAACACAAGGTACAACAAACGACTGCACAAGAAGGACACACCAAATAAAAGGCGGAACACCGGGAATAGGCGACAGGAAACTTATATTATAATAATAGTACTAATATAGAAGTAGGTAGTCACATAAAGAAGTAGACAGATAGATATGAGGCGAGCCAAGTACAAAAGTCCACGCACGCAGGCGCGACAATAACTATTCAGAGTGCGTTACGCAATCTTATACAATTAAATAAGGTAGTACCGTTTAAATCCACTCACGAGGAAACTCTCCTCAAATTACCTCTTAGATCAATAGACACATAGGTGCTTAGGAATTAATAGGTATGATCTTTAGATATAGCTTAGAGATATAATTTACCGCGATAATTAATTATAATAGATCTAGTCTCAGGTACAATTAATAGATATAAATAATATATATATAGATTTAAGTTCACTCGCACAAGCACACGCTTCTAAACTAAATCCATCGGTGATTCCCGTCCGTTGAGCTTCAGTAGAATAGATCCAAGGTCCAGCACTTAAATAGAGACAATAGTCCGGGGTCCAGATGTACACTTATAGTTCTCAACAATTACCAGTCCAACTGGGTTCAGCTAATTACGTTCTCAACACTGTCAAATACTGTCACTGAGATCTCATACTCAACCATAACTTTGTTAACTGCTTTATGTCACAATTCAATCACTAGTCCACACAGGACGATAACCCTTACGCGAGGGACAATGCAGGTAATACAATACCGTTCTCAAATATAAATTGATAGACTTAAAGATAAGTCTTCCTAGGCACACAGCCTCAGGAAATCACAAAACTTAGATCATTCAGCAGGTCCCGTGGTAGGGAGAATAAAAATATACTATCTGCAGTCGAAATATCTAAACTGCCCAGGATAGTTTTTGACTCCTCTGTAAGTGCGATAAAATAAGACGTGTGTGCCCTGTACAAGCGACGAAAATGGAGTGATCTCTTGCAGCCAAAATCCTCCGATCTGCAGTCCCGTCCGGCTTGTGCTGTCACGAGCTGAACTACCAATCACAACACACACCAAACATTCAACTTTACTCAGCTAACATAACACATGACTACATTAGTCCTAACAGACCGAAAGAAAAATAAAATAATTATCATTGTAATAAATGAAGTTAAATGTTTTTCAAATGTTTGCTTACAAGTAAATCTCAGTTACAAGTATATTTTTTACCTCTTTGTTTTTTTCACATTTTTCACAGCTAAAACAGAATTTTTAAAAACTCTCTCTCTTTCTTTCCTATTTTTTTCCTTCATCAGTCTTTTGTTTTTTATCGTTTTTTCTTTTTCATTTCTCTCTTTTGGATCTTTTTCTGTTTCTCTCTCTCTCTCTCTCTCTCTCTCATTCACTTCAACTTCTATTCATTACTATTGCGATAAAAAAAAAATGTCTAGTCTACACCGCCTTAAAGGATGGAGTTTAATGTGGTACATGTTTTTTTTTTTTTACCTGATTGATAAGAACTTTAGGCTGAATTTGTTTTCATACTTTAATCATAAACTTTACAAAGACCTACTGATAGCTTACTTTATCAAACCTTCTTCTTACTCTCTCTCTCACTGCCGTTCCAAATACTTGATAACTTTAATACATTTATTACTAAAAGTTTTCCTTTATAATATATACAGACCGTAACTTTTGTGTTTATTATTTCTTTCCCTTTCTCTTTCTTTTGATTGTATGTGGTTATCGTTGACTCCATCACCTGCACCCTTTTGTCTCTTTTCATTTTTCTGTCTTTCATTTTTTTAAACAGCATATCAATGTTTTCTATATTAAAGAGTACAGAAATGTTAAAATTGATGAAAACAAAATAAAAGTTAGATCAATGCGTTTAATGATGACTAACTAGAGTCTAGATGTAGACCTATGACACTTAGCCTAGCGCAAAGAGGAGTAGACAATTCTATAGCGCAGCGCACTTCAGCAGCCCAGCAGTGCAGTGGACTTTCAGTTGTTCCGCTGCCGAGGCCGAAAAGCAGGCTTGTTTAGATATGTACGCTTGGATGCCAACAAATTTTTTTGCTGTTGGGCTAACCCAGCTCTAAAACAGTGAAATGTAGCATTTATTGAAAATTCAATGATTTCTGCTAAAAAAAAACAACACACGTTTTCAAGATAAAGAAATGGAAAAGAGTACCTTATGACATTTTTTTCTCTGAAACAGCAAAGTCTTGAAGCAGATATGAAACGCCTTCAACTCAGTTATTACAGGATGCCTTCACACTACTCTTTATCGTGAGTTCAAGAAGTTTCTAAACTCATGGCTTTTTGTCTTTTCCCGAACAGATGGAAATCCAAGCATACACATACTTCTTTTTTACCTGTACTCTTTGCTAGTCTTTACAATAATCTACACATGTATAAGAATGGCGATACTTGGGGAAGATTTGCTAAGGATCAAACTATACCACCCAGCAGCAACAAGTATGATAACTAACAAGGCATGTTTACTGCCTCTTTCCGTTCTCTGTAACAAACTTCTTGCCTGTAAATGTCAGATCTGACAGAGATATACCTATAGGAGAGGCAGTAAGCATATTGTGTGTTATCACACATTTTGGTGGCAGTACAGTTCGAGCCTAACTGTAGCATCTTTGTGATTGCTGTATTCACTATCAGTATCAGAATACACGCTATAATAAAAATGGAAAGCAGAAGAGCCTTCACGTTACTGTTAGATAAGGAAGGAGAACATAAAAAGAGAGAACATTATGTTCATTTTCATTTACTTTTTATTTAAACATACTTGTAATTTAATAATTGAAATAAATTAGCCAAAGAGCCTACGTGTTAAATAAGGAAGGACGGAAAAAGGAAAGAGCGTTATATTAATATTCATTGACTTTTCATTTGAAGGCAATTTAATAATTGTAATGCATTATCATTTAACAAATAAACAAAATTGAGTTTTCAACATTTACAATTAACAACTGCAAAACACTATCGGAGCAAAATGAAGGGCAGTATCGTCACGACTATTTGTCATTCAGTTTTTTCCACACTCACGGAAAAATTTTTATTAGTAATATTAAGCTCTGCTGCTTAATAATGAAAGGTCTGTTACACGCCTTTGACATGTAAGCCTTGGCCATTGAAGCCGAAAGGCAATGTTTGACCATACATGGGTTACATAATATACGCGATACTGCTCTTCAAGTGGCGAAAGCGGTTTGACTTTCAGCAATCGGCAGTCAAAAGAAATGAAGTATCATTATCATATCATACACAAGTGAAGACTCGGCGGCTTTAATTGTTTTATCTTAGCCTCCCGGAGAGCTGGTTGGTGGTGGTGGCACGAATATCTAGCACAGATCATCTTCTTTTGTTTTTTCAGCTCTCAGATAGCACTATAGCCTAGTCTGTCGCCGACTATCACATTTTCAAGGTTATGCATGTAATAATGCGTTCAGTGATTACAAGCCAATCCGTTTTTCATATTTCATCCAGTTTTTGTTGTTGTTTTGTTTTAATACTCAAAAAATGTCCCAACATCATAGTAAGTAATGTGAGACCCATACTTGGTCCAAGCGCCGGGGAAACAGGAGAAGGGTCCAGATTGTTTGCCAACGGCATTCTGAGGTAGTTTGCCATTGCTTTCCTCGACGCCTTTACTTTCGCCGAGTCGTAAGATACCTAGCTACCCATTTAGTGCTGGGTGGACACAGGAGAGTAATGAAAATTGTCTTGGCTCGAGCTGGGATTCGAACATCGGACCTTTCAGTTGGTGGCCAATTGCCATATCACATGGCCAGCCGAAGTTTCCCTCCCCCCACCCCCTTTTTTTTAATGCATTAAAACTTCCCCAGATTTAGAAATACAATAATCATAAATTGTAAACACATTCTAAGCTTAAGATTGACCTGTAGCAATAGTGTAAGACTCCGTTATGGAAAATCAGGAAATTTTTTCCTTTTATTTAAGATATTATCTTCACCCTATCAAAGCAGTAAAATTTTATTGTCATGCGATTATTCTTGACAAAATCATCGTCATCATACATTGCATTCATGATGTTGTTATTATTTTATCATCGATCACAGTTAGCAACTATCATTTTTGTTATTTCACCATTATCATAATTTTTTTTTTTTTTTTTGCTAACATGAACAACAAGCATTTTGTAATGACTATTTTACTAAAGTTAAGCCCTTGTATAATGTCTTAAATCATGTTTAAAACATTAATCCTCAACATTTCAATATTTCATTTTTTTTATGACAGTAATTCTGTGTGTCCTGTTGCAAGTAAAGAAATGGATTCTCTAACAACAAAAATCAATTTATGGCTCTTTTAATGCCACTGTTTGCCAGTGAAACACGAATAAAAATAAAGCTATTGTAGGCGTTTGCTTTCAACATGTTCACTTAGAGGAACAATGATCTATTACGCTAGCTCTTTTATGGAAATGTATTATAAAGGTAGGATTCTTTTTTTTTTTTTTTCCTCCTCTCCAAAACTTTCTTCGACACAATTTCCATGAGAATAAGTTCAAATCGTATTAAAAGTTATTTTGGGAAGTATATAAAAGATTTTAAGTTAATTTCACCCCAAATTTTCGCCAATGCTGATGTTCTCTTTTGCAAAAAAAAAATTCTTGAACTACTTTTCATAAACTATAAATAATAGTCTCCTATTTTTTATTAATTAATTATACCTGGCAAAAAAATTGAATGGCAATCCGCGAATTGACAATTGAGCTTCTAATGTCTGCAATGGCTCCCAATGAAGTTTGCCATACTTTAGTACCGGTATTATTCCCATATTGGTTTGTATTAGGATTAAGAACATTCCATACAACGAGCCTTGGCTGTTATAAAATTTTGTGATGTTCCGTGTCAGGATTTCATAGGACTCATGGTTCACTAAGATTTTGTTTTTCAACTTTTAGATTTATATATATAACTGATTCGTTCTACCAGAATAGGTTATGTAAATTAAGACATAAAACGCTAATGGAAAGATTCGCAAGAGTATTCTTTGCCCATGGTTTACTTGAAAATAAGCAGGCCTAGGATTTTTAGCACACCTCTATATTTAAATTTCAAAAGGTGCGAAAACTATTTAGAAAAATCTAAACCTGGTAAGGTTTCATCTTATATCTCTTTGGTTTTTCTATCTTTTTGTCCTGGGCAGCTTGGACAAAGAAAGAGAAAGAGATAGATTAGGTCAATAGACTTAAATTGAAAGCTTAACCTACACACAAAATGCAGTTTGAAAAAAAAAATGAGAAGAAGGTGATACCTGAAGCTGAAAATAAAACGAAAATGCCAAATCCAACTGACGAATCTAACAGAATTGCTCTACTGCCCTGATTATATGGGACATCTGCGCTGTTTTCGCGCGGTATTTCTGCATGCAACACTCCTGTAAACGTTAATACAGGGATATGCCACGAGCATTGTGATGAATGTCCGTGTTACTGACACTGGTATTGTTTTCATTTACAATGGAAATAGAGGAAGGGAGCCAACTGGACAGCAGGGGCATTCCATTTCTTCTCTGAACCTTAGCATGCCTGACTGCTGGACCTGGATGTCTGCCCCGAATTAATCATTCGAACGCTTTATGTTCAGTTAATTTCTCCTTTACCAGCCCTTACATGTTCTGCAGACACAACTTCTGTACATCCCCAGGATGCAAGTTCTCTTACTTATGACTTTTTTACATGACATTTTTATGGAAGCTGTAGATTAGTTTTATCCAAAAGAGACGTCGAGAACAAGAAATCTACGGCAAACTGCAGTTTGAATGTTCCTCTCTATGCTGACTTGTAGTGTAATGATCTGGACAACTCTCCAAATGACTTTGAGTTAGGAAATAGCTATTTATACGATATTGACACAGTAACTAGTGACAATGATCCGGATGTCCTACTTTTCGTTTCAAAGCCAGCTGAAATGAAGAATTTACCAATGAGGCAGAAGATATATAAAACTCTCCTCTGGTGGATTTCACAAAGGAAAAAGGCCGAAGCACCTACAGGAGTTACAATGCATTTGGTGCAGTTTCTGCTACAGGAGCTAATCAAGCTGCTACATGGGCTGCTATAAACGCCGGCGACTTGACAATGTCAACATTCTTTGCAGAAGCAATAACAAACAATGACACATCAAGAGCCTCCCAGTCGTTCCGTCCCACCCCTGTCGCCACTTCACGAATTGAATTCCCTTGGAATCTGGACTAGGCCCGGGCAATTTTATGGCAGATGGCTGAAGGTAAAAACTATGCAATCCAATTCAAATATGAAGAAATTCTCAACAATGACTCAAACTTCAGATTTTTCTGCACGAAGAAAAAAAACAATGCTCTATAATGCCACCCTTTTTGCCCTCAAAAGCACCAAGAAAAACAAAAAGATCACCTTCTGAGGAAAAAAAAAGGACACACATCATCAAAACACAAGCAAGGGAGGAGGAAAGTATAGCATACTCCTGCTTTTATCTTTAAAAGATTATCCAGCGGCCACATCAAAGCGTGTACTTTCGACTGTAACTGTCAGCGCTTTTATCATTTTTTAAAAATGAGATCGCAGTGTATGCAGTGCTCCATGTGGCCTTGGCATTTATTTTCTCGCAGATCTAATTAAATCACACCATGCTTGTGACACTCCATTCAAAAGCATTTGGCACTCGACTTATATTTTTTTTCTAACAGATGCCAGAACCGCAACAGGATCATTGTAACCAAGTTTTTGTTTGCTATGTGAAGCAATGTGTATCTGGACAAATTAGAGCATTGATTTTGTTTATTCTGCAACTGCACACGCTACTCAGAGATTTCGCGTGTAATGGGCGACAGTACTCTCCGTGGGCGGCAAGATCCAACAAAATACTTCATTCACTCAAGGAAATGTCGTCAAGCGACTTTTTCGACCCCAAGGAAATGGTAAATAAATTGAAAAACCAAGACCCTTATGATGCAGACGAGAAAGCTGCCTATTATGAACCAGGTTACTGCTGAAATACTACAGAATGGATCTGATGAGCCGGACAAAATCATTAGAGAATTATGATGGTGAAAAATATATACATCTTTAATTTGCAATACTAGCGCAATCAACTGGAATTACAGCTGGAAAAAAGTCTCATTTCTGTGTGTGTATTAAAACCTTTATTTTTTTTTGTTTCACATCTTGCCAACGAAAGAGGAGCAAAAGGATGCATACCTTTACACTTTTTCCCTAGGAGTAGATGATGAAAAATATATCTTTGATTTACAGCAGTAGGTAATGAACTGGAATTACAGCTGGAAAAAAAATCTCATTTCTGTGTGTGTATTAAAACCTTTTTTTTTTTCACAGCTTGCCAACTTCTAAAACAATTTCAAAGAAAGAGGAGCAAAAGGATGCATACCTTTAAACTTTTTTTTCCTAGCGGTAGTTTATGTAGATAATCAATAAAATCATTTTCTGTTGTCTATCGATCGTCAAGACGTGACTACATGCATTATACATGTAAATTGCTATTACTCGAGGTTAGTTTTATATTACTGATATTGAAGTTTTTTTGTTCTCATTTTCGGTAGGTACAGAAATCTAACTTTTAGTATGATAATTATTGAAAACAATCGTCAAGACGTGACTACATGCATTATACATATAATTGTATATACATGTAAATTGCTATTGCTCGAGGTTAGTTTTATATTACAGATGTTGAAGTTTTTTTGTTCTCATTTTTCGGTAGGTACAGAAGTCTAACTTTTAGTATGATAATTATTGAAAACAATAATTTATTTCCTTATCATGTTGGGTGGTTAGTTATTTATTTTTAGCTTTTAGTGTTTTTATCAGGTTTTTTTCCACCCCGACATACTCCTTCGGTTTATTACATGCTGAACCATATGATACAGACTGCTTTTGATTGGTGTTCATTAGGGATTGTTGATGTTGAAATCGTGCAAATCTCTTAAGAAACATTTCATGCACATTGTAAAGCAATCTTTTTTGCGTAAATAAATCTAACAGATGTGTTGACCTTGCTTTAGTTTAATCTGCAACATTCTTGTCTTGTATGTGATGACATACACTACAAAAACTATTTGTTTGAATTTCTCTTTCATTTTATTGGTAATGTTCCTGTATATGTACGATACAAGATTGTTGATATCAACGCTTATTTTTATAATTACGAAATTCCTCATCCTGTATGTCCTCTAGTTTTGAGAATAAATGGTAATTATGGCCTTTTTGATCACAAACAATGTGGTGTGGTGTGATCCATATGGGTACCTAATAAATTCTTAGTTTCGAAAGTTATCTAAAAATCCCCCC
>BLXT01007928.1:1568718-1580557 GCA_019648995.1 Plakobranchus ocellatus
AATATCGCTTGGAGGAGTAGCGGGTGGTATTGATTACTGCCGTAAGCGCCGCTGGGCAAAAATTTTCAGGAGGTTGAAAAAACTTTCCCATTTCGACAATTCTTAACCAAATCTCTCATACATCGGAGTGAAAGCTGTTTTTCTGTGTATCTTTCTTTTTCTATGGAATTTTTTTTTATAATCTTCATTGGTATCTGAGTTATAGGACATAAGGCAGTTGTGAAGTTGCTAAAATATTTTAATTACTGCCGTAAGGGCACTTGCGGTGCTTTTGAATCGAAAATTCGTCATTGATTAGAGCCGTAAGGGAACGACTTAATGTTGTAAAAACGACTTACACCAAGTCCCAAATATATAGTTACATAGCTGTTGAGCACTTACGGTACAGGGTAGCAAAATTTAATACCAAAGAAAACCATTTTTTTAGCTCGGCATTTTCAATCTTGCATGTTTGTTTTATCTTTGGCGTTATTTATTTTTTTTTTTTCGAGGTTCGGGGTGGAGGTAGGGATATACGAGTTTAGCTTGAAATTTGATCGATATTTAAATGTTCTTATGCATGATAGTTTATAGAGAACCTTGCAAACAAAAAAGCACATTTTTCTAACCCCTAATAGCAATCGTAATGGTTTTTTTTTTATTAGCAATGCATCGTTTATACCGATCAACTTTGTAGCAAAGTTTCCTGCTAAGTAAAGAAGAGAAAGCCCAAGTGCTATGTCAATCGTATAATGCATTCATGGAAACCTGCAAATTAGCGACATTGGAAATCCAACCAAAAAAATGAACATGTAAAATAAACCTTTATGTCTGCTAGGCTCTGCCTCACCGTGCTTCTGTCTCTGTCTGTCTGTCTGTCTGTCTGTTTCTCTCTCTCTCTCTCTTTCTCTCTTTTCTCGATCCTCTTCTTTTTCTCCCTCTTTGTTTCTCCCCCTTTATCTTTCTCTCTATCAGTCTCTCTGCTTTTCTATCTTCTCCCGATCATTCCAGCTCTTTCTCTTCGCTTTATTTCTAAGTTTTCTTATCTCTCTTACATTTCCTTATCTCCCTTCTCGTTCTTTTCTTTTCATTATTTTCAGTATTTTTGGCCCTCCCATGCTATTGATATGACTAAGTGTAATCATGTGAGAAGATAGATACCGATTCGCAAGCAGTGCATTAAGGTTATGCATTGCACCATACACATGTGTGTACAAATTATTGTTCAACGAAAAACAAAAACAGGTCTCTCTGGCCTTTGCTCATCAAGAAATTTAGTGGGAGCCATCGATCCCCAGATCTACTACTCTCAGACGATATAATATGTGTGCCTTACCTTACAGTCAAGTGTTTCTATTCTGATTCTTTTTAGCGTGAAGTCGTGAACTTGTTTATCATTTGCTATTCATAATCATGGCGTTTTATTAGCTTAATATCTTTTGAACATGCTGAATTTTTCTTTTTTTTTTTTTTTTTTTTTTTTTTAACCAAATCATGTATTTCATTACGAGGTGGTTTTTGCCTTAATGGATTTGCATGCGGCTAGTTGGAATGTCATGGATTTATCTGCTTCTTTACAAGATTATTTTACATTAGAGTGAAATTCATCCACTTCTTTTCGACTGAAAGAGAAAAGACGTTTGATTTCCGTTAGATCAAATTTTTTGCATATTTCCCAAATCAATGCTTTTTTACGCTGATTTCGATTTTGTCTTTCGCAGGCTTCAGAATAAAGGGAAACCGCTTTTTCACTTTCTCTGTTAAAGATAACATATCTAACATGACTCCTACATACCAGCCATGCACTCATATCCATTACAAGGAGTAATTTGTCTTTTCCTTTTAATTTTTTTTTTTTTTGCGAGACTTTAAGCGGTGAGCAATGTACCTTTTAACTGCCGCCCTTGCTGTTTTATGATAATGTCGTAGTCCTCTGCGATACAGCTTTTGACTTTTTGACGAGGTATTTCAGGACGCTTCAGCGATTTTTGTAATCTGTTTAATCAGGAAATTGCAATATCTTCAATCTTATACAAGTAATCGTATATGATTCAGACAACTTTGATTTTCATCATTCCCAAACGCAGCAGGAAATTTGCATCGATCCTCAGATCATTTGAGATAATCTGGATTAAACTCAGAATAAAATATTCAGTTGGGAGCAATATTTTGATGATTTCTCTCTTGCGTATTGCTATAAATGACCTAGTGTTTTTAGTTATAAATCTAATTTCACATTGCCTGTGACAATGAGTTCTTTTAAATAGACCAAATGGGTTAGAAACCACTCTAAATCTTGCCGAAAATTTAACAAAAAGTTTATAAATTTGAATCAAGAACAATTTCAGAACAGCAATTTGAGTTCCTTAATTACTTAGATCTACAAGCTCGCTAACATCCCTCAGTACCTCTATCAGTTCTCCCAACAATTGCACAGCGCTCTCCTTTATATCTACAGCCTACAGCTTCTAGAAAACACTAGTAATGCAACGCAAAGCTTATTTGGTGAGTATTACACAAACAACTCATTGTAGATAACAGTAGAGTATACACTTTTGTAGTCAAGATTAGCTACAAATATTGACCAATCGAATACTCTTATCCCCCCACCTCCCCCTCTTTTAAATATTTAAACATAAGCATGACATGCCTATCGTGTCACAAGGATACGTTCGAACAACTTCCTGTAAACAATATTCTTACATGTTCGATAGATCTAAAAAGTAAGCAAAATAAAACTAAAACAATAATAGCACTGGTTGACCAAAATTAATCTAACCTAGCTTTACTCAAAATGGACCAAGCATTACAACTATAAGTAAACAAGACCAAACCACAAAATCTGCCATTCCAAGTCAAGATCTAGACTCAATCTACAGTAACCAATTGTCACACGTATATAACAAGGTGAAAGTGTGTACTGTGTGCAAGTATAGATCTGCATATTTGGATAAAACCCCGGGATTCCTTTGTGTCAGCAATGGCTCTGTGTACGTTCATTACATGTTATTTTTTCACTTTCCTCTCGTTAGGGTAGACATGATTTTCTCTCATGTCAGGTTCATCTCTCCTGACTCGTCTGTTTTCTCAAGATGTGTAAAACATAGAGTCTCACCTATGCAAAGAGTATCAAGAAATAAGATTTGAATCTCTAATTTGCAGACGGGTACATCGATTTAATGTAACAGAAAAATTTGTTTGTGAAATCTCGCGCTGTTGAGTTGATTTCTAATCTACTTTTTCACTATTTGTACCGTACAAAAACATATGAAACAACGGAAATAAATCTCCCTATGAACTTTTTCTTAAGCATTTGAATCCGCAATCTTCCTCGCGCCCTTCTTTTATCTTCCTATCTTTACATGATCTACCATTTTTCTAGTTCATAATCATGATCAAGATTCTCCTGGCGTTTGAGTACTTTGAATACCCAGGTGTTCGACTAATGCTATTGCTGTTGCTCATGTGTGGTGTCTCTGGAAGCTGAAGGCAACATGCTTGAAGAATTGTTTACTTCAGAAAACTATGACTTCGCATGGGGGAATGTGAGAATGATAAGTTCTCTTGTTCTTTATTATTATCGGTTGTTGCAATACTACTTGAGCAGCGTCGTCCAAGAGAGAGCTCTGAGTGATTCGTGGAGAATGCTATGTTTACAAGGTTGTCCTAAAGTTACTTGGTCTTTTTGCCAAAGGTAGAGTGTAGATCAGACGTTCTATGCTGTCTGAGTATAAAATGTGACCTTACAAAATTATTTTTATGATTCGTCTTCCAAGTGCCTTTTTTCAAATTGGCCAACCCTTCAGGGCTAGACCGGTTCATTGCCTTCAGGCGCAAATCATATCTCCTGTGTTGCCATTCCCCTGAATTTGAAGACGCACAGTGGAATATCCAGAGACATACACGAGTTTAATTCATCTGACTCTTCATATAACATACTGAACCAGATGGACGTTATCAGCTTCTCATCTCTAGATTTGCTGCTGTAGGGGCCTTATGGCTCACTAAATTAACGGATTGGACCCATATAATCAGCTTATTTCAGTGAGTCTGTAAGATTCATCATAAAAGATGCAATCATGTTTGGAGAGCGAATTATTAGTGTTGTGTTGCTGTATGCAGACATTATTCAACCCATGTCTTATAAAAGAAACATGGATGAATACGTTTCTCTGCTGTCTCTCTTCATTACAATATTACTATAGATGCCAATGGGAAGGACCGAGGACTTGCCAATAATCTCAGACTCCTTCAAAAGATACGCAAGTTCCCGATTCATAATACAGATAACATTGTAACTGGATTAAACCATACTATTAAACAATGTTTTTTTACAGGTCATCCTTGTAATCTGATCAAGCCTGATACTTTTGGTATCTGCACTTTTCATTCAAAAGAGATGAGTAAACTGGTCACCAATAATCTATGGGTGTAGCAGGATAAATCTATGCCTATTTTAATAGCAAACATGATGTTCAATTTAAAAAATCGAGTTATGAAATTTAAGTGCTAAAGGCATGTGAATAGTCACAGGCTAATGACACCGTAAGTGCTATTAAAAGAATACAATCGCCAAGTTCGTCTAGACTTTTTCGGTCATTGAGTTGAGCAGTAAGTGCATATTTACAGTTACAGCAGTATTGCCCTTACCGTAGTAATCAAAATCTGTTTTTGTACTCGAGTACATACAACTTTTTTTCAAACCTAAATTACAACTTTATTTGAATACTTGGGAGAGCAGGACCCAGCTAGAAATGAGCAGGAGGAGATGGCCGATTCAAATATGCAATAAAACGCTTTTTGCCAAAAATGTCACTTACGACAGTAATCAATACCACCCGCGGAGTGCTCTTCTCATTTACTGATCCAAACAAAGAGTACATTAACATTTTTAAAAATGGAAATAAACGGAAAAGAGAGAGAGAGAGAGAGCGAGCGCCAAAATTGCATGTTTATAATTTTTGCCTACCTGCCTCTCTTTGTATACCATTGGATTAAGGAGCAAGATACTTTATGCCATTCATAAGTAGAATTATGCAAAATAAAAAAAATGCTAGGAGTGTGTCAGAGCTTTCGCTATCATTTATATACTGAGGTTATATGGATTTTATTTAGCTCAGAAGTTTTCTTTCAGTCCAAAGAAATGACAGCCTATTCAAACGATACAAACATTTCACAACATACACGAATCTATTTGAAAAAGTCAATGAATGAAAAACACATCTTTTAGAGTTTAGAGCATTTATTCGACTTGGATCAAACTAGAGCCATCACTTATTTCATGTTTCAACTCTAGCATTCACAAACAATTTTACAATGTACAAAGCTTAAAAGCAAAATGCAACTATTTAGAATTTTTAATAACACAATACCATCAACTTTTTATTTGAAATTTCCATTTCTTTTGTTTCAGAGAAAACAGAACTTAGCTTAATTCAAAGAGTCTAAGTCATTTTAAAAGTAACATGAATACATACCTACTTATCAGCATACACATTATGTACAAGCATACTTACACAGACTTGCTTATTAAAAAAGATATATTATTGTGATACTGTTAGTGATGTTTAATGTCGCAGTGAGTCACTATGTGATTACAAATTTATGACTATACAATGAGATGAAAAACATGTCTAAAAGATCAACGCAGCATTTCTTTACTCATATGTATAAACAAGTTTACTTAGTATGAACATAAAAATAATCATTTTATATAACTATGTACATAATGATATATCTTTCAACAGATAATTGCAAGCAACTTGGAAAACAACATCTCTTTTGGAAAATTGATTACGAGTAGTTCAACGCCAAATAACATTTCATTAGGTTCCAACTAAGATTTGGATTTGCAGGAAACAACAAGAGAACATGGTTCAGATTTCTACCTTTAGATGTACGCATATATAGCTCATACAAGCAATGGGTAACAACGTTTAACAATTTTAAACACTTTTAAAAGTTGAATCAAAAGATAAAAATCCCTCCTTAAAAAAAACAAACAAAAAAGTAAGTAGAAAGTGTGCTCTATGTAAACAAATATCAGACGAAAGAATAAATTATTTAGAAAAGGAAAAAAGACTTGGACAGTGAGTTGTGGGGGGGGGGAAGAGAGAAGATATGTGCGCAAACAGAAGGTGATACAGCTTTTTAACCTTTTACATACATATGCAGGAGTTCCACAAAACAAGCCCAGCTGCAAATCTAGCCAATATGACAACGTGATAAAAGCCTGAAATAAGAAGCAAATTAATCTCATTTTTCTGGCTATGCAGAACCTTTCAGAGACATATTGTGGACTTTAAATACAACTATGAAAATTTTTACTTCAGGTTTTTTATTTGAATTTGGCAATGACAGTAACAAAAGAAGAGATACAGGTGGAGGGGGCAATGTCTGATCTAGTTAGGCGCAGTTGTAAAGTACACCTGTGTAATGACAGTGTTAAAACCGAATGCACATGTTATCCTAAGTAATTCCCTCTCAGACACTGTTGGATTTATCTCTCGAACTTTTTCATATCTTTCACAATGATTACATCTTTTTGCTCTATTTAACAAGACCTTGAGTTCAATGAGAAAGTATGCAAGGCCTGAGTATCCTGTTAAATTCAAAGGTTACTGTATTTGAAATCTGAAAAGGATAACAGTGTGGCAGGAATGTAGAAAAGGCAAGCGATTTCATCTGAGCCGATGTGGCAACTTAAATAAGGACATACTTTAAGAAACAGGTTCAAAATTGCAGAGGTGGAAATTGGGCAAAACATAAACATTCTAAACAATACTGAATAGACTCTCTTAATAAAATAAAAGAAATAATTCTTAACTAAGCAGAAAAAAAATTTGCACTATTTTTTTTTTACGGCACTTATAACAGTAGTCCTCTCACAACCATTTCAATATTGCAAATACAAAAAGATGTGCCATATAATCAAACCATAGAAAACATGATGACGATTATGATAATTTAATATGTGACATGGCCCTAAAGAAAAACAAAAGAAAAAAAGGCATGACCGTGAATTACTACACAAAGGCTTAAAACTTGCATTTTCAACACTTGTGAAGGCAATGAAAAATTTTAACTGTAGCCTATTTAAACTTTTTAAACTCTTCTCCCCCACCCTCCTTTTAAAAAAAAAATGGATAAAAGGACATTGTGTGTGTAATGTTAACCCATCTAAGGTCTGCAACAAAAATACTGACCTTCACTAAGAATTTTGAATTTAGAAAAGAATACAATATTCAAACCAAACAGCCTAAAAAAAAACAACCCAGTTTATTTCTTATCCATATGCAACGCTTCTAGCTGGAGTAAAAGTATAATTTGAGCATATTGGCAGCCTCAGCAAAAGCATAACGTTTAGCTTTATCTTAGCAACTAGGTAACACTGAAAAACTCTAAACTGAAATATCAATAACAGAGATGCATGTGCCACAATCAACATTTGTAAAATTGAGAAAAGAGGAAATAAGAAACAAACTTTAATCATCCCCAATTTTCCCTCCTAAAGAAAGAAAAGACCTTAAAACTTTAAGAAATTTAAAACTTCAAATACGAATAAAAAAAGGATTGTGATGTGTCTTTATGTCAGTCCTCCTGAATTGGGATGATGTAATGTAAATACAATTTTGTGTCTTTTTAATGCAAGAGATGAACAGATACCTTTGCACTTTTCAAAGCATTTCACACACCTTAAAAATCTAAAACTATGTTTAGTTCTATGTGACCCACTCAGGGAGATTTTTCAAGATGAATTATATATCTTATGGGGATATCACAATTTAATCCTTAAACATATTGAAAATGATAAAATGGATTATAGGGGCTAAAACCTAATGCTACATGCTCAACAGGTTTCAAAGCAGATAACTGAGGAAATTGGCACAAATATCAACAAATAAAACAGTGGAGTCAAGAATTTTTTTTTCCCATATCATGTAAATAAAAACAACTGGAGAAATCAACAAATAAATAAATATCAATCAAACAATTGACAATAACAAAAAAACTGAACCCTTGTTTTAAGATTTATATGGCCACAACTTTTCCGACTAACATTACCTGAAAACAAACTTAAAATGAAAAAAAAAAAAAATGAAATCTATTATATTATTATTATTTTTTTCAAAACTTAAAAAATGGCTCAATGTAAAAATCTTTTTTTCCCCCCTCAAAGTATTAATACTGCTGTAAATTGTGAAAACTTGACTCCTATTAGTATTATATAAATCTTTTTTTCTGTGCAAGGGTACAGATGTGTTGCAATCATTCAAAGAAATCTGTATAAATGTAAAACCAAAATGAAATGGACCTAAACTTCCAGTCCCTTTCATTTTTGTTCACGAACATTGTGCTGTACATAATTTACATTTTTACTCTCTTGAATTCAAACAAAATTTGCATATCACTCAAACAACCAAACAGAGACGCTGCCTTTACAATGTCTATGCCTTTCTGTTACAGGAAAGCATAATTTTTTTTATTTAGCATACAATAAAGTGAAGATTTACTTACAAATGAGCAGTATGTTATGTACAATGTGTTATGAGAAAAAGACACTGCCAATGATTCAGTCAAGCATTTAGTATCGACTTCGATTATCTGAGAAACATGAAGAGGAAGATGATGAATGTGATGAGGATGAAGCTGCTGCCTTGTTGCTTTTGCTTTTCCCAACCAAACCCTGATGATTGTGGAATCTGTGAGACGATGAAGACGATGTCGAAGACAGATGGTGATGGTGAGGCCTAGGAGGGGGTGGGGGTGGAGGTGGAGGAGGATGGTCATCTTGTGCCAAGTTCCCACTGACCACAGTTTTAGAATGCATTTGGCCTGGTGTAGGTCTTGGATGCTGCTGCGGTTGACTGAGATGTTGCATGCGTGAAGAGGCCACTGAAGGCTGTGGAATTATTGAAAGATATGATGTGGAGGAGCCCTGTCCACTTCCAGCACCCCATGATGGTGAATGTGGCAAAGCTGAATTGTGTATCTGTCTTTGGGCCGAGGCTGAAGATGATGATGCAGATGAGGCCGATTGTTGTGACTGATGGATGTTGAGATGAAATAAAGGTTTATATGGTGGAGCTAAAAACCCATGCACAGATGGGGGAGGTGGCTGTGATGCTTGCTGTTGATCAATCACCGTGTGTCCAGTATGAGGATGACGTGGTGTAACTCCTATGGGTGGTGGCACGTTCAAAGATGTAGATGAAATCGTGCTGTGTTGCTGCTGTGGCTGTTGCTGAAACACATGGCTTGAGCGAGTCCCATTTAACAACTGAGATGATGGCCCTTTAATAAAAGAAATAATAGACCCGTTTAGAATACCTTAGCTTTGAGTCATTTGATTGAAAGTGGAGAAAATATTGAACATTCATGCATTATTTTACTTTGTACAATGATCGTCCAAACACTTTTTTGGTTAGCATAAATTTGTAAGTCCCTATATTATTAATTTTCGCTACATCAAAAAAAAAAAAAATTTAATACCGACTACAACAGAATGTTTGGTTTAGTTTACTTCTTAAAAAAAAATACCATTTAAAAAAGATGGGCATCATTTTCTTTATATTTCCTTTTTGAAAAAAAAATTAAAGTGGAAGCAAGTTGGGATATTTTTTAAGCCAACGAGTCAAAAGGGAATTTATACCAACAAATGACCCCTGTGAGGGACGAACTGTTGATGTTGGTCCAAAATGAATGCCTCCTGATGTAGACACAGGAAAAGATGTTGTCAGTGGTGGAGGTGGAGGTGGGGGTATGCTATTATCTGCCAATCCTTTGGAGGACATCACATCATTATCTTCAGCTAAGGAGAAAAAAAAATGTAAAGAATGTTTCATTAAAAGAAAAAAAATTCAACACCATAATAATCATATATGATGCTGTGAAAAAAGGTTATTATAATTTAGAAGTCTTGATATATTCATATCTTTCCTTTTTAACACCTAAAAGTCTAGGCTTACTGGTAAAATTTTTACACAAGAAAACTGAAGCCGCCACATAATTTGCACCCCTCAGAATCGGAGCCGAACCTAAGAGCTTCTGTTCTTGTTAGATTAATCTACGTTTGTTAGACATTTTGCAAGTTTGCAGTCAAACTGACGCTTTCCAGACTGAAAACAAAACCTCAAACGAAATAAACCCAACTTCTTGTTCATGGGTCAAGAAGTAAATTAAATTGGATTGGGTAAACTTAGGGCATTTGTTTTGCAAGGGTCTTTTTGCACAGTGGCTTTCATGCTAGATAATTCGTCTCCAGATCTCTACGCTCAGCTCTTCTTTGGATTAGTATTGATAAAAGTTCAATTTCTCCTCAGACAATTTACCAACCAAAGCAGGTGAATTTAGTCTTTACATAAATAGAAAGCAATTTAGATGTATCAAAATTACAGGGATCTAATACTAATATCAACATAAAAGAATATCAATATATCATAATAGGCACATAGCGGAAAATGCTCTCTCGTTTCAGTCCATACTTTCATCTTTCTTAAGCTTTCTGAACTCTTACAATAAAGTATACTGACCCTAAAATAAAAAAATTTCTGCTAAGTGTTGCATTGAACAATGGTGTGCAGTCTTCAGGAAAGGAATTCATAAAAACTTATCCTGAGAAGATATATATGATTAGTGAAGAGACAAAAAAAGTCTATGTAAAAAATATGCTTGGGGGAGCATGTCACTATAAAATAATTTTGTATCTACAAAACAGAAGGAAAGAATCTGTGTGAGAGGATTTGGATGGGGGCATGCTGAGCCTATCAAACTCTACATCTTTATTTGTTGCAATTTTCCCCAGACCCAAAAAAGTCTTAGTTTTATTAATTTGGAGTGTTTTGGGCTTGAATCTATCGGCATCAGTTTGCCCAGCATCATATTCAACAAATTTGCTAGTCACTACCCCTCCACCCCCCAAAATCACAACAAAGCCTGCCTTTAAGTTCAAGGCCCAAAATGCATATAAACTATTATGAAATATTTACTCCATGATCAAATTTACCCAAAAATTTCTTTGTGGTTTGAATAACAAATTTTAAATGAACAAATTTACCCAATCAAAAGTCTGCTAAAATATCAAAAATAGTGAAGTCTGCATAAAATGAGTGCTTGACAGAATGTAGGTATGCCAATCATACTTTCTGAAAAACTGTCAATGATTTCTAATATCATACGATAAAAACAATGTCATTACTTATGAAAGAAAAAAAGACTCTAAGACTGAATAATGAATTTCAAATTCGTTCATGAAATGAGGAAAAACTAAAAGAGTAAAATTGTGAAAGAAGTGAGAAACACTACCCTCAAAACAGAGAATTTTAGAAACACACCTGTAAAGCAACCCTATGCTTTGAAAAAGAATTTCACTCAATGCACAAAATTGATATTAAAATCTATATATACTATGGGAAATACTATATATTTAATATATATTGAGCAAATATTGAAGTATACATTTGGCAATGTCTCAGTATGTATAAATGCTTTGACTGGATTCTGGGTCTAGCAAAATTTTCCCTTGTTGGAATGTATTAATAAGGAAAATTAGAAATTCTCAGAGATTCAATGTTGTCCACGCACAATGAAGCCATCTGCAAATAATGCAGCCCTCCTAGACACACATAGAGAATCAAGCTATAGAGGTTATTCTAATATATTATCAATAACCCTGTTTATATGTAATATACTATGATTATGTATGAATGAAAATCAAGATACATAATTATGTTAGAAAGGATATTTTAAAATAAAATTGACTACAAATTTGCACAAAATAAAAAAAAAAAAGAAATTTTTCTTTGTGAAGTTTATTTTATTCAAATAACCTGTTTTAAAAAAAAAAGGCTCACAAAAAAAA
>BLXT01007928.1:1607379-1622859 GCA_019648995.1 Plakobranchus ocellatus
AAGTAATGTTAAATAAATTGAATCTAGGTCAATGCTAGGCCTAGTAGATTTTGATCGAGTTTAGATCTATATCAATTCTAAGATTTCTACAAAAATCTCAGAATATTTTTTTTTTCTTTTTTTTTTTAAAAAAAAAATAAAAAAAAATAATCGTGTCGGCCCCAATAAGCATCGTACTGGGGGGAAAAACACACTAAAAAAAATAATCGTGCCGGTACGATTATTAGGGCCACTATAGTAGCAAAATCACAAGATACTAAGATATTGTCTGAACACATGAAGTTACTTAAGGAAAATTCTTTAATTCAGCCATTTCAAGTCAAAAAAAAATAAAACGCACCCAAAATAATGAATGTTAAAAGAAAAACTCCTTGTGATCTCAGAATTAGCAATCACAGATAAAAAAACCAATGCACATCACAAAAATTGTATAAAATCAAATGTTTCATAATGCTCCCTCACTTCGACAAAGAATGCAAGTTTTACAATACTTTAACTTTTTTCACTGTATGTTGCATTTGAAATTTCTTTACCATTTTAGTACTTTTCCTATTAATCGACTGAAAATAACAGTTCCGTGTGGAAACAAAAAAATAACACACTAAATCATATTCTTCCAATTTTTCTTGAAATTAATTAGTTTTTGCAAATAAAATATTACAAACAAAAAGATGATGAGCAAAAACAAATATTAATTAAAAAAAAAAAAAATGGAGATGTGAAGCCTTATAAACGACATCACCACAGACTGTAATAAGCTTTGCAGACGATAGCAAAACATTGAATTACAAACTTATTTACATTACAGGATCTTTAAATTTTTATTAGTTGTCGTTAGTGTAATGCTTTCTTCTAAGTTCACATGATACTAAGATTACCATTACAAGAATGCATGGAACCTAAGCTTTAACACATCAAAGGGTAAGATCAAGGACAAGGTAAAGAAGAATCCTTATTATGAATTATTTAATGGAATAATATAGTTCAGGATAAATAGGCAGAAAAAGACCTATGAGAGACATCTGTCAGCAATCAAGTTTTTGGGACTAAGTAATAGTAATAAATCCTGAAATTATATCAAACTATTTTAAGGTTTTTGTAATAGACCTACATTAGAATAATATAATAATTTTATATGGTATCCTAAATGAAGACAACGATAGCATTAGAAAATATTCAGAGAAAGAGCTACTAGAATATTTAAATGCAGAAAAGACAAGAATATTGGATGAAGATTTAAGTATTTGAATCAGCATAAATCTGAAAGGAAGGAGGATCAGAGAAGATTTGGGGACATAGACATATTAACATCTAACAAATTTTTTTTATTTTTTGCAAGCTTAACTTAACAAGGAACTCTACAGAAAAAAAATATTTACCAATCATTAAAAAAAGCAAACACAAGTTTTCAAAGCTTGTAATGTTGTCCATTTCTATCTTGTGCTAAGTTGGCTCAAAAGATCACATGCAATAAGTTTATATTTTCATAAATTAATAGTTATATCAATTGCAATTATTTTTTACTGCAATTTTGTGAGAAAATGGTTGTGTAATAGAGCAAATAAAATTAGTTTCAAAAAGGTAATTTCCTTAAAATTTGAAATAACAGCACCAAAGACCTATATAACCACCTGATTTGCTTTATTTACTTATCTTTAAAACTCTCTAAATGTGGGATCCAAAAGACAAGTCTGTCATCAAATGTCACTCCAAAGGCTTTTTTTCCCCCACTTAGGCCATATTTATTGAAAACCATTGCCAGTAACCATATGTGCTAATTCTGTTTGCCGATGTGCATAAAAACCTTATAAATATGATTTGAAATGACAAAACTTAGGCCTAGCTTCCATGCTACAAATTTTACTTAGCAGGTCATTCATACTATTAGATCAAATAATACCACCCTTATCCCTATACTTTATTGCAAACAGAATGACACCCAGATTATTACCTTCAGGAATACTACTTAGTACATAAACTTAGCAATGACACCAAAAAATTTGGTTTTTGTTTAAATTGTTTATAACTGGGTCTGTTTGTTAGCTCTATCTAAGCTGAGCAAGAAGCATTTTGAATTTTGAAAATCCATCTATGAATAAAAGAGTTATGAATTTTTCAAGGAATTTTTTTTCGGATAACTTCCAAAGAGTAAAAAACGCCCAAAATATGGGACGCAGTTTTTTTACTTTTTGGAGAGAATTTGTATTCTTACTTTTAAGATTACATGCATGAAACTTGGCAACTTAATGTAATTTTCAATGCAGAATCCATTTCTGGCATTGGATTTTCCCAATGTTCAACAGTTTTTAAGCTACAGTTAAATGTTTACCTTAAATTTGATGATTTTTTGGAATTCTGAGAGAATTTTGAGCTTCAAGCTTATGGAATGTGATTGCATGTGAACTTTGATGAACACATTACTCTTTTGTTGCAGAGTCTGTCTTTAATTTCAGATTTGTATATTTTCATCACACAAAATCCCCACCCCCATTCACCACAAGAAAAAAAAAAACTGCCACAATAAACAAAGTGGCATTAATGCGAAAAAATATGTTAAAATATTTCCATAAAATAAGAAAGCAAAAAGTTAACTGACCAACTTATTTCCACCACTGAAACTTAAAAAAAAATTTTTGTTCTGGATGTTTTGCATTTTTAATAAACCAAAACCGTCACTCCATATTTTATGCGGGACGGTTTCATCAAGCATTTTAAAAGCCAGGTAGCTGAAGTGATGGAAGGCAATTTACTGGTGTCTTTATGGACATTAGAATTGTATGACAATTCTATTTGTCGATGCGACGGATGACTATATTTTTCTATTAATTTGATATAGTCTACAGCCATCCTTGGAGCCATCAATAAATGCTTATCCACGAACTTCAAAATTCTCGAAGAAATTAATATACAAACACTAAACAGCATCATGTATAATGCAAAGANNNNCAGGAATCATAATATAGGCTTATAGGTGTTTTTTAGCGTAATGCGTGAAAATTACATCTAAACTCTAACTTCCACAAATATTTGTTTTAATTGCGATGTTCTTAGGAGTTCAACATTTAATACTACAGGGCTTCTCTCAAAGTTCTTCAATATAATAGTGTCATATATGTATATATAGTGCCCGACACAACCCCCCCCAACACACACAAAGAAAAGCGGCGATCGGGAAGAATTTGTTATTTACAATTAATAAGTGCTCATCCAGGAATTTCAAAATTTATCAAAGAATTCACTGTACAAACCCTAAGCAGCGTCATGTTCAATGCAAAGACAGACAGGACTAATAAGACAGGCCTAACAATGTTTTTAGTGTTATACGTGGAAATTACATCTGACTTCGGCAAATATCTTTTCAAATGTGATATTTTTAGTCCGTTTACATTTAATACTATATGACTTCTTGCAGCGTCTTTCCATAATAGCATTATACAGTTACCGCCGCACGAAACAAAAAAAAAAAAAAAAAAAAAAAAAAAAAAAAAAAAAAAAAAGGGAGGATCGGGAACAGTGGGTATTAGTAATTAAATGCTTATCCACGAAATTCAAAGTTCATTAACTTCGTTTGCAAAAACACTAAATAGCGTCATGTACAATGCAAAGACAGAAAAGAATTATAACACAGGCTTAAAAGTGATCGTAAAAATTAGATCTAGCTTCGGCAAATCTTATTCAAATGCGATACTTTTAGTAGTTTGTCTACATAAAATACTATAGGAGGTCTCGCAACGTCCTTAAATAATTGCGTCATACATAGTGCCCGCCGCAACGATATCATTGTAATTAGAGCAGCATTGACAGTTCAACACGTGACGGGCGAGTTCAAAGGCTAGATTTAGGAAGGGAGACAGGTTTACTGTATAATCTTTTAAAGCGACAAGATATCATTATTAATAACTTAAATGAGTCCAACTTTCTTGTTTATTTCAGCTCGATAATGAATAAAAGCAAACTATATGAGTAACACATGAATTAATTATGTCACCAGCGGTTCGTCAAATACAATTAGATCTATCCTTTCCCTCCCAAAGTAAAATCGCGATTGACGTGATCTCACCCAGTCATTGTCAGGGTCACGGCCTCGCCTTAGCGGCCCGATGCCAAATGGCGATCTCATATTTTCTAGATCTAACCAGCTTCTCTTAATCATTACGCAAAAAAGTACTTATCGTACGGGTTTGAAATTTTGGGAGAATAAAGAAAACATGTTAATGATTTACCTGTTAAGCGTGCAAATCAAAACTCCTCTTAACTTTTCAAATAAGCCACATTAAATTTTCAATATACGAACTATTTCTGTTACACACCATGTACACACTTGTAGGCTTGCATGTCATTAGTTTAACACCTTGTCTAATTGGTTGGCAAGTTTCATACGAATCCGTTCACAAACAACGGCGTGAGAACTTTTTAAATCTATGCACCTTCATATTTTCACGTCCCATACTTTGGGGGCGCGGCAGGGGCTGTTTTCCGGCTCAACAATTGTGCTCCTAGTGGCATTGCTAATAAACTTAAATTGGAAATTGCTGACATGTATTCTAGAACTACCATTAGTAAATCACCCATTAAGAAATATCTGAAGAAAAATGTCCAACGTGATGTGAGGTAGGCTCCTAATCTGTGCAACTACAACTAGATGCAAATAAGGATTTTTCTCAATCCGTTTCAATTTTTTTTTTTTTTTTTTTTTATTAAATAAATTGATGTTCTTCATGAGCTTAATAATATGTCAAAGGTAGACAAATTTAAACGTCTATCCTGTCACAAATGATAAATTATGAAAATACTGTGTGATAAAACTATGTAGATTATCTTGAAAGACTTAAACAAATACAAACTGATATGCAAATTTCACTTTGAGTTTGAAGTTTTCATTGATGTTTTTATTATATTCATGAATGTGCTGAACATGAAATTGACTCATCTGTCGCAAAAGGATAGTTTTAAAGATATTGGCCTGTAAAGTTCCAGAATTTTACTCTGTTCCTTTGTTAAGAGGGCTTAATCCTGTCTGCTAATTGCTATGTATACCTTCCTTTGGTCAGAAAGTTGATGTGATGGGAAAAATAAGTTTGGACAACATGGTTAAATTATGATCATGCAATTGTTCTATTTCTTTGGTAGCTGAAGGTAGGTTGATATCATTATGAAGCATATGATAGGGGCCTAGGGACTAGCTAATTTTGTATAAGGCCTCTTGGTCTATTACAAATGTTCCATGATCTTTATTATTCACTTGTGATAAGCATTGATTATTAATGTAATAACTATTCATCAAATTCATAAAGAACTTGGCTGAGCTTTGGGTAACAGTCAAGAAAATTCTTAAAGTAAACAGTTTTAGTGAATTTAGCATCATGTGGAAGTTGTGTTTCATCTACTAGATTTAAAACAAAACAAATATGGAAAAATTGAATAGATCTGTATTTTCTGATATATTATAATGCGACTAGAGAACCTGCATAACAAATTATTTTCTTTCAGAATTTTTTATTTACTTAGCTTGCTATCATTGTCAATGTTCTTGATGATTTTCTAGGTTCAACTACTCTAATCCTCCTTCCTTTCAGAGAATATGAATTGCTGAGACTTATATAAGACTCTAGACTCTAGGCCTAATATCTGTCAACATCTGCCATATTTTGGCATTCCTTTAAAGATTTAAGTAGATCTATCTAAATCTAGATCTAGCTCTTCTTTGAACATTTTCTCCAGCTAGGGTTTGACTTAGACTATATTGCTATGTAGGATACCATACAGCAATATCCTTTTAATCGAAATGAGTTCTCACACAAGCTTTGGAGGCTATAATTTCAGATTTATCTTTGAAGGCAAAATGTCTCTAATACCATTAGCTGTCATGTTTAGCCTACTCTCTAGATCTAGATAAGATCTTACTTCAATCATGTGACCCAATGGTGATAAAGAAAACATTGCTAAAATGCCCGTTTTCTTCCTCCCGACTTGACAAGAAATCTAAAAAGCTAGATCTAGATCTCTAGCCTACAGCTACATCATATCTTGAATCTTGATCTTGATGTAGACTAGATCTAATCTAACTCTTGATATTGACTCTATCAATAGATAGACTATATCTAATTTAACTCACCTTTAATCGGTCTCAAAATATATCCATCTGATCAACACATAGCTTTATTGGTCGAGTTTGGTAGTGGTCTTCAATCTGATATATTTTGATAATTATCCGAATGCTTTGAATTGGTAAAAACCGACGTAAACAAAACAAAATGGACGATGGAATCTACAAAATGTTTGTTTACAATGTTCGTTTGAGCACAAATCGAAGCACAGAAAATCTGCGTCAGCAAATAATTCTTGAACAATTTTTGTTGAGAATGCAAATGTATAACCAACTGCTTAAATTTTCAAATTTTATGATAAACAAATATAATACTGAATAAACGCACAATAATCGTACCTATCGTATCAACTATGGCGGCCATAATATTGAACATATCCGGGGGCTACATAGACGGTTAGCACGGGTTTTCTCGTGTGGAAAAACTTACACTTTTTAAAAGATATGTAATTTTCTTTTTTGATGGTAGTTTCGTGAATAAAACTATTTAATAAAAAATTCTGATGAGTCAAGTATTAAAAAAATGCATAAAATTTTATTTCATTTTACTTCCGTATAAATATTCATCTTTACGCATGCGCTAAAGCTAATAATGTCACTCATATAAAATGTCCGTCTTCTGCTACCTTTTCATGAAATAAACATTTTACATGGTACAATTTGTGAAGCAAGGTTTGTATTCATTGCTTCTTCGCTCTTGCGACCATGCTTGACCCATCTTCTAGCGAAGAAGAATCTGATAATGGAACTATTGAAGATGGGGATGAGAACAATTCCGATGTTCTCAGCCTACCGAGTGCAGAGCAAAGAAGTTTGTCTGCTAGTGGGGATAACTTGAGTGTTGTTGGTGGTCACTCTCGATCGAACAGTATAAGGCCGTCGAGTCCCAGTCCATCGTTAGCAAACGAAAGGGAAAAGATAGACGATTTTGACAAAACTGAAAGGGAAGAAGAAGAGAGAAGAAGGCGTTTACAGCTGTATGTTTTTGTAATGCGATGCATTGCTTATCCTTTCAATGCAAAGCAGCCCACTGACATGGCTCGTCGTCAAACTAAAGTTAACAAAGCACAATTGCAAACGATTAAAGAAAGGTTTCATGCATTTTTAAATGGAGAAACAAATATTGTAGCTGACGAAGCATTTACAAATGCTGTACAGAGCTACTATGAAGTTTTTCTGAAAAGTGACAGAGTTGCAAATATGGTCCGCAGTGGAGGTTGCTCAGCAAATGATTATCGCGAAGTATTCAAAAACAATATAGAGAAACGAGTAAGGAGTTTACCAGAAATCGATGGCCTGAGCAAAGAAACTGTTTTAAGCTCTTGGATGGCAAAGTATGATGCAATATATCGTGGTGATGAAGATCCAAGAAAGCAGCCACAAAGAATATCAACAGCAGCTTCGGAACTTATTCTAAGCAAAGAGCAGCTGTATGAGATGTTTCAGAACATCTTGAATGTAAAAAAATATGAGCATCAGATTTTGTACAATGCTTGTCAGGTAAGCCTTTTTTTTCTTAACTTGATAAATGATTTAAAGGTGTAAAGAAAAAGATGCATGCATGTCAATTGTTGTTAAAAAAATAAAATCTTTTTTCCATGTTTTGTTGATGATCAGAGATTGGATGTATCCCTGACTTTGAGTTAAATAACTGTGCATTAAAAGTGATTTTAAAATTTTGATTTGTCCTTTTCTGATTAGAGTGGGCTAAAATTGCAGTTGTTGAGGATTGAAATGGATCAAAAGTACTTAATAAATCATTTCTTCTTTCAAACATGATTTTCAAAATTGATTTCATGTAAAATTAATTTTTATGGTTGGATGTATTCAACACAAAAAACCTTAATTCACTTGCAAGCCAACTAGATCTATCAATTTTAATTCGAAGATAAGAAATGGTTTTTCAATTTAATTTTTGAAGATAAGCATACCTTGCAGGCTAGAACTATTTGTACGGCCCTATATCTTTAGTTTGTACGTTGTTCCTGTGTATTGTTTGCTGGGGAAGGGGTTATTAGTAGATAAGGTTTCTCCACTTTATTTCATACATATCTATTACTAAATGGAAAAGATCAATTGAGTACCAGTGAGGTATAATTAATGTATAGTCTGCTGTTAGATGAGCAAGTGCCAAAAGGTAGACCCTGAAATGAGAAATTGTATCGTGTTTTTACTGTGTTTGGAAAAAAAAAATCTCCAATTGCAAAACGGAAACGCCCAATTGAGTATCAGTGTGATCAGTGAGGTATGATTCATGGAAAATTGGATATTAAGAGTTGGTCCATGTAAAAAAAAAATTGGTCTATGTGTCTTTTCACTTGATGGTGAATGAGCTCGATTTGATGATGGGTGGCTACTTTTTTTTAGTTATTTTGTCATTGTCGTTATGTACAAAACTTATAAATTTGATTAATTTACGCTGCAAGGATGCATTCGAAACTGATTTTTTAAACATACAACTTTTAAAATAAAAATTTATGTATTGATGTGTTCAATGTTTTCAAATATGGCTTGTAGAAAATCTTTCATTCATAACAATGATGACAACCCACATTTTGTCAAATCCTTAGATGTTAGCAGCAGATCCATGTGTAAAAGTTGGTCTGTGTCTCTTTACTTTGTGGTCAATGAACTTGCAGTATTAATGGGTGATTACTTTTCTTTTGAAGTGATTTTGTAATCATAGTTATAATGTTCAAGCCTTGTTTGGTTAATTTACATGGCAAGGATGCATGCAAAACTAACTTTTCAAAAATGAACATTACTTTTTAGCCATCTCTCACACTTACGCATTGATGAGTTAAACTTTTTCAAGTAAAAAAACTAAAAGGCAACGTAGAAAATCTTTCAATTATGAAAATGATCGCAAATTTTTAAAACTTTTTTTTTTCTTTTTTTTTTAGAAGTTGCTCTTTTTTCCATGAAAAGGTGAGGAAAGCCAGGTACAGCTCACAGCTGTATTTTTTGTTAAAAAGTAATCTCAATGTAAAAAAATGCTTTTGTTACTCTCAAGTTAGATTTTATAGTGGATCTCAAATTGCGTGACAAATACAGTTTTAAGTGATTTGAACTCTACTAGTCAGGCTTAGGAGAACCTAAATTTTGAAGCCTTTTTTTTACATATTGTTGAATGCAAAAAATTAAAGCACTGAAGAAAGGTGGTCATATGTAACTTGGGAGAAGCTCTGTTTAAAAGGAAAACTATAACTCCAGTAAAGTCCGCTCTGTTTAGTTGAGAACTTCAGGTCATTGAATGATAGTTAATTTTAAGATAGCTTCCAATAACTGATTTTCTTCTTCACTGTGGGATAGAATTATACTTTACTTATCTCAGAGAGCTGCATATCAAATAGTTTCTAGTCATTGGATATTTGAAAAACCAATTGCATCCTTTCCATCACCAATCCAATTGCTCTGGACTAGACCTAAACTGGTCAAATTTGCTAGACCATACTCTTTGTTTTTAATGAAAAATGGATTGATAAGACAATTGCATTATACTTCTTTTTTAAATCTTCCATATATTTTTTACAGCAAAGTCTCCTAGCCTTGTTTAGTAAAATAATGTTTTTTTAAATCTATCAATGAAATCCATTCTTTTGCGGTAGCTTCAATATATAGTTCTATCATTGCTGGCATTGATTATTTGGACAAGTCTGTTATTGTGACTTGTCCAGCCAATACTTGGCCCTTTCTATATGCCATTGATTTTGTGTCAGTTAAGTTTTTTTCTTCAGGTTGTTGCCTATTACTTTGCTTACTCCAAATGTGGATTGCTACATCCATTGGTGGTATTTATTGTGCTATAATCAATCTTTCATCTTCTAAGAGATAATGTCTATCTATACAGCAAGGTCAAACTGCCCTCTTCAACCGCAAAACTCTTGTACACTTGATCAATGCAATGAATATTTATTAGCCAGTTTCAAGCCATGAATCTTGATTTATCATGTAACTGGCCAACATTTTGCTTTGATATATATAGCAAATAACTTGTTCTTTCTTCTACATCTTCCTATCATCCACCTTAATCTCAATAACTTAAAGAGTCTCTTAATTCTTAATTCATCATTTAACTTTATTTATCAGTTCTCCCCTACCCCATATTTTACATCAGTTTATTTTTGTCATATGTATATATGATTGTCCTGGTTTTGCACTTGCTAAAATGGTTTGAGATTAATCTGTTTTGTTTTATTTCTTGTTTGTTTTCTTTCAGAGAAATGAAAAAAAAATTGTAATGAAAGTACTTTCTCTGTTGAAGTATGTTTTCTTATCCGGTATTGTTTCGGCCTGCCTAAGACAGAATTGAGACTAATCATTTATGTATTTGAAATACATGGATGTCAGTGTTCCAATTTAAATCAGATTTCCAACTTTGGGCCAATTAATCATAAAGGTTATAGGTGTTCTTTTGTTCACGACTGCCTTTTTTTTGGTCTTTTTTTCTTTTTTTGTTTTTTTCATTAATTTTTTGATAGTTTCATACTTGTCATTTTTAGCATCAAAAACATAATTTCAATGCACGAGAGGTTTAGAAACAAGCCTGAAAATTGCTAAAAGCCAATTTTGCTGCCCCAAGGCCTAGTGCAGGCTCTGCACCCCTGGCTGACTGAAAAGTTTCCTGCTTTTTTTTTCCAGAGGCCACTGGCATCCTTGGAAGTATGTTGTGTCAACATGTAGGATGTTAACCAGCCTAAAGCAGAGTCGAGACTATTGCTTTTTGTATTTTTTTTTAAAGACGTACACTTCTATACCATCATATAACAATAATTTTGATTCTCCCCAAAAAACAGAAGATTAAATAAATTAAGAGGACATTTATGATTTGTAAATGAAAACAACATTTTCTGCACGAATATTGTTTTGACTTCAGAAAGCATAAAAAAGAACGAGTCATCAAATTTGCGAAAACAAGATGATGAACTGTGCCTATGTTATAGTAAACAAAAAAAATAATTCAGCTCAATGAGATTTTATATAACAGATGTGTCAAATATTACTTTACTTTGTCTCACATATATCACTTTGCAACAATAACAATGGTCTTGAAAACCTCTCTTCCTTACAGACTACCTCTACACCTATTCTATTTTCTTTATTGCTTTGCTTGATCTGCCCTCTACCACACCTTTTACACAATAGCTGAACAGCTGGAGAAAATCTCAGCCTAGTATTTATGGCATTGGGCTGAAGAGCTATATAACAGCTCACAAGCCATGGATAAGAAGAAGAAGAAAAAGAAGAGACAGCTATTCAAAAAAAAAACAACAACAACAAAAAAACAGAAAAAAACAACATCAACAATGAAACAAAACCAGCACACTAAAACCATACAGAAATTTATTTAAAAAGCCATGGATAGCTAGTTCCACTGTTGTCTTACTTAAAAACCTTTTGACATAATGGATGACTTGTTATAAAACAGATCCAACAAAGTGCTGTCAAGTAAACCCTTGCCTGTCTTTGAAAATACTTCTAAATCGCTCACGATGCAATGGCTCATGTATTACATTACTCTGTGAAAGCTTTTGGATTAGGTAAAATTACCTTCTATGTGTGTCAGTTTATGTGGGACCATTATTAACCTTTACCAACCAATTTTTGAGTTGATACTTGTTTGAAGGCATTTTTTACAAATTTAATGAAATATACAGCTCTCTAAAGTTAACACAGATTGCCTCTCATATGTGGCATTGTGTGCCTTTATGTGATAATGCACAACAAAATCATATTTTTGTAAAGACTGTCATTCTTGCTTGGCATCTTAAAAAGTTAAAGGTTAGATGCCTTTATCATATGAGTGTCTTCATGACTCATTAAGAGTTATATTCTAATTTTAATGATTTTTATATAATATATATACATCTATACATTCAATTTGCTGATTGTAATCACAGATTACTCCAGCATATATAATACATACATGTACATGCAAACTCGTTGGTTGAGCCTACAAAAAAAAAATTAAATTGATTGATAATTGGTAATGGCAACTGCATGATAAAATACATTTTCACTGTTCTGCATTTCACCCATTTAGCCCTGTGGTTGGAGGTAGATCCCAATCTAGAATCCGTTTACAATTCATGTATAATTTATTGCAATATTGTTCAAAGGTGAATTTAAATGAGATTCAACATTTTGCTGAAAGTTCATATTTATATTGAAAAAAGCTGTTAAAAATATGGCCATTAATTAGATGCATTAACATGGTCCTCTCTCTCCCAGAAAAAAAAAAAATCAAGTTTCTTTGAAAAGGGCATTCAATTAAGACATTCAAAGATGTTTTTAGAAACATAGGTGAAGTCTGTCAATAACAAAATGATATTTTTTGACTTAATTTGTTGTACTTGTACATTCATCAGGAATGACAGAGACATGATCTTTTGTCACAGCCTCCTTTACAAGCTTTAACATCCAATTTGCCAATTTAACCCATTAGCAAAAATACCTCAACCTGCTCTATGCTAGGCCTATATGTAGGAGAACAATTATTAAGCATTTTGATAAAATTTGAAAAAATCATTTCAAGTTGGTATATAAAACCACAAAAAATTTTACAGGTTGTCAAAAAAGCCACCATTCTGCAACTGAAGAAGTCTTGACATATTTTTTGTATTTAAGTCTTTGAAATTTGCTGCCATGGACAAAAGAATTGAATTTTTAAATGAGTTTTACATTTCTGTTTTTTTTTTTGCATTGTGATGAAAGCACTGTCGATTATTTTTCAGAAATGTTTCTCAATGTTGTAGTGGATTTTAGTTTTTACCTAGAGGTGTAGTACATGTTACGTGATGCTACTATCAATCGAAACTTTCCAATATGATTTTGTAATTCTTTAGCCTTTTAATAGATCTGTAGAGATAGACAGATATTCTGTAGTATATTGATTTTGGGGATGCTAAATTATTTATAATAAAGGATGTCCAGTATACCTGCTAAATTTATCCATGCATGAGTAAATAATTTATGCATTTTGTTTGTCTTTTTATTGCTTTGGATAGGATAACTGATAGATGGAAATTATACTCACTTACATCTATTTTTATGAACAGCTTGACAATGCTGATGAGCAGGCAGCACAAGTGAGGAGAGAGTTAGATGGAAGACTTCACAATGTGGAGATGATGGCTCGGGTAAGATGCCTCTGTAATAAACTCCCTGAAAATACATACACTTGACATCAAACCAAGCCTATCACTTACTCTTTTTTATACAAAGCATAAACTTTTGACTCTTCAAGTAAAACAAATTTTCCCTCTTATCCTGTATTTTATTTATAGGGTCAAAATTCATCTGTTCTCTATACATCCATTTTTATGTCCTAGTTTGCTGAGCAAATTTATCTTGTTTAAAACAATTGTTTCCTGCATCCGGTGTTATGTTTATCCAGACAAAGAATTTATATTTATTTAAAGTGAATGTACAGAGGATAGGAAATTGCTCTTATGATACACTTTTTGGTTAATCGTGGCGTAAAGAAAAAAAATCTATTGGTTTTTTTTTTGTTTCACATCCCCTAATTATTGTTATTGTAATGTGTTAGTGTTGAAAGTAAAGAAAGAAATGTAGTGCAGAATTAAATAATCTCTATTCAGTTTTCATTTGTGCAAAGTTCACAAAATAGATTTAAGAGTTTCTTGTAATGATTGAGGCTTGTGACTCAAATCATACCTAACAAAATTGATGAGCATTAAAGGAAGCAAAAACAAAAACATACTTAAAAGGATTTTTAAAAACAGAAGTCGGACCTTTTTCATGAAATAAGGTCAAAGGAGATTTTATTTTTGTTTTGCTTCAGCTGTTCTTTATATATATATATATATATATATATTCACAGACTCGAAGGCACCCCAAGTTTGTTGTGAAAGAGATGGAGAGCATGTACTTAGAGGAACTTAGGTCTTCCATCAATAACCTCAAGTCAAACCTGGAGAGTTTACCTGTCTCAAAGGGTGGCACTGACTCAAAGTTTCAAAAATTGAAAAGATACAACAGGTAAAGGCTTATTTATATTTGTTGGGAATCTAAAACACAACATCATGCTCTTTAAGTTCTTATTAAAACTACTATAACTGTTATGTTACCACACATTTTTATTATTTGTTTTATTGATTTGTCAATGAGCAATCATGCATAAATAAAAGCGTTGCTCTGGTTGAACTTCTTGTTGTTTTGAAAAAAAAAAAAAGAAATAAATTTGTATTAATTACCCTGTGTTACTGTTTATATTTCCCAAGTGTCTAGCAGTGCTGCATTGTACCCATAAAAATATCAGTTTCATCTGTGTTTGAAGTTGTACCACAGTCCCCAGTTACTGTCGAGCTTATAGTCTCTGCATATTGCCACTTGAGACACTATTTTATATGTCGTTGAATTTAAAAGGAAGGTCTGTGTGACCAAAGTACAGATTCCTCAAATATATGTTGAGATTTCTACTTAAGCTTTGTCAAGAGCTGTTGAAATGAGTTTTTTTTTATTATTAAGTGAGGCTTAAGCTTACTTATTTTGTATTTAATAGAACACTTTAGTGATCCTTTGTAAGGATAGTAAACAAACTGCCAGTCAACAATATGACAATATCAATATATCTAACTATGCTTTATCTCTTACTTTCTAAAAGAAATTAAAAAATAATACTTAGTGTGTCATTTGTCTCATAAAAAAATAAAAGCAAGTTAGCAAACAATGCAAGTAAACACACTAAAGCTTACCCTCTATCCACCCTTTTCTGAGCAGGCCTGCTGTACAATCTTCACCCACAAGGTATTTTTATCAACATTACGTTCAAGCCCTTGATTTACTGTATTTGTAAAATATTTTCAGGTTGCTATTGTCTTGTCCTTGCTTTTATCAGATCTAAGTATTTCATGTTCATAATATATCCTGTTTTATTATTGACAAAGTACATAGACAGAGTAAAAACTTTGGGTTGGTCAAATGTGAGAGCAAAGTGAGACTAAATATTAAGGGCTTCCTCTTACTTTATGCTCTAATTGAAAACAAATTTTGAAAAAAAATGGTTGTCTTTACGTGAGAATCTGAATAAGCATTGTCATCGTTAGTTTCATCATTAATGTATTTTTCATTTCAGTAGCGCTTCTGGACAGTGAAATTTTGCCCCAGTTTTCTCTCTGTGTTACTATTTATGCTTTTTTCCCCCATTTGAGACATTTAAATTTTTACATTTTACCGCAAAAACAGGAAACACCTGAGTTTTTTCTTTTTTTTTTTTCATACACTCCTGCAATCTTTACATTCTAGAAGCTTCCAGTTTTGTGCATTCTGCTGTGCATGTGACGTCAACAATGGCAAAAATATATGTGAACTGAATATAGAAAAAAATTCTTTAAGAGTGGGCATGACATGGA
>BLXT01007928.1:1639616-1650975 GCA_019648995.1 Plakobranchus ocellatus
AGAAAATAAATCTTTTCAACATGTCAAAATGAGGACACACATTTTGGTATCCCTTATATATTTAATACCTTTTTTCGTGAATCTTTTCTGCAGGGCTGGTTTAGTCCAGGCCAGGTGTTTGTACTAGATGAATACTGTGCAAGATATGGTGTGCGTGGCTGTCATCGGAACCTTTGCTACCTGAATGACTTGCTGGAGAGAGCAGAGAAAGGGATTCTTATAGATCCTACGCTTATTCACTACAGCTTTGCCTTTTGTGCCTCACATGTCCATGGAAATAGGTAGATCAAAGGCCATTGATTTTTTACTTTTTAATGATTGGAAAACTAGGATTTGGTTAGAGACTGCATGTCAACCTGAAATGAAAAAAAAAAAGGAATAGGTGTAATGAAGCTTTGCTCAAAATTTTTCAAAATGAGCCTCAAGTGATCAAGTTGGCAGGCACAATACTATCACCATATATGTGTGTATATATATATAAAGGCTTCATCATTACATTCTGCATCATTTGAAAAAAAAAAAACTAGCAAAAAACAAGCCTTGCTTATCAGGCTGTATCAAATACAGAGCTGCCAAAGAATTTATATGTATAATTTTTTTTCTTTTTAGGATTGTACTGCTTAGGGTGAAGACTGGAACACAATTCTGTGAAATTGCTTATTTGTTAAGCAATAGAGCAGTCAATTTACATCACTGTACAGAAGATCCTAGAGGCAGCTCTGAAATAAAACCAATAAAATTTAGAAAAATGAAATAGATTCTAGCTAATACAATGTTTTCAACCCTATAAGGAGACTCTTGACTACTCTTCTGGTTTTAATTGAGAGTGTAGTAAGATTGGAACTCACTTTTTTTTTTCCTTCATTGTTCAAACCTTGAAGTAGTATTGACATTGAAATGATGTTCAGAGTTACCAGGCATGCAAATAATCTGGTCTTTTTATTCCCATCCAGACCTGATGGTATTGGCACAGTGCTGCAAGCAGAGAGAACGACTTTTGATAAGATCAAGGAAAGACTTAGAATACTTTTAGAAAACCAGATCACTCACTTCAGGTATGAAAATGGCTTTCCTGTTTTATTAAAGGGACAAGAAAATCAGCAGTTTTAAATGCCTTAAGATGCAAGACCTGTACTGCTGATACATCTTGTGAAGCCATGCTTTATTTACACAACAATAGGAAAATTGAGGTCATTGCTGTTGTTGATTTAAAAAAAGCATTATGTTATTGATCATGTCTTGAGAACAATTCATGATGTTATCCAGTTGATAATTTATGTGCCAGCAAATTTGTACCGTCAATACAAGGTACGTCAATACAAGGTATAACATTTTTAGGTAATAATAGGTTCTTTGCATCCAGGATATGAACTCTTCCAGATCTCTAAATATTGAATGAGGGATTTGGGTGAAAAAAGGTGATAATGACTTTTGTGCCTAACTTTTCTTTGCTTAAAATATCTCATTTTTGTAGCCATTAAAGAAGAATATAGCTCATTAACCTTTGTACTTCCTTCCTTACTAAGTATGAAGATTTGTCAAAACTGCATATGACGCTGATATCATTAATCTCATGTTTACAAATTTTATCTTCTGTTGTCACTTATTTTGTCCCTGTAGACAATCGTAGATGCATATGATTAATTAAGTTTTCCTTTTTTCTGTTTGTGATCATGACATCAGATACTGTTTTCCATTTGGCCGGCCAGAGGGAGCATTAAAAGCGACACTCTCATTGTTAGAAAGGGTAGGCAGAATACAATACTAAGTGGACTCATGTGTCAAGTTCATAATGATTTCATATGTAAATAAATTTGGTGTGTCAATCATTATCATACTGTGTATTTGTGCCACCAAAGAATCTAATTTTGCTAATAAATTGCTCAGTTGAGGGTTTATCGTGTCATTTTTAAAAATTATTTTATTATTAATTAAAATAATTTATTATTAATTTTTAAAAATTATTAATGACAGGGCTTAGTCTTTTGTGCCTGATTATTATTATTATTATTTTTTTTTTGTTGCGAAGTTGAACAGTGATGCATGCCACTTCGAGATGTTGCTGGGTCAAGGCTATTTAGCTGTTATTGTTAATTCTATATAAAAAATTCAGACTAGATAGAAAATTGAAAGAGATACCATTATAACCTTTCTTGCACAAATTGTGTTATTATCAAGCATTCTTAAGTTTTTCCATATGTCTGATCAGATTTCAAAGGCTATATTGACTGCTGCTTATCAGGCCAACTTGTCCATTTTCAATAATACTGCTGCTATCAATCAAATTAAGCATTAAAAACAGACCGTTTCTAAATGTAGCTTCAGCTATCTCAAGATGAAACACCAAAGGCTTCAATTTTTTTCTGTTTTTGAAAATATGAGTGTAATTGCTGACACGCTGAGATAACGTTTAGGCAGAAAAATGTACGGATGTCTTGGCTGCTCAGTACTAGAAATCATTTGGTGATCACTGGTGACTTGCTCAGCATCAAAGCGATTAGTGACTTAGTCGTGATCCTTTAAAGACACCGATCCCAAAAATTAAAAGCAGAGGAAATGGGTTTAAAGTTGTAGAAAGGTTTTTTGCTCTAAAAACATTTTATGTTAGTGACAGATGTAAAAAAAAAAATGTATATTGACTGTATTAAAGCTAAACATTCTTTGGGAAATGATTAAAAAAAGTAAAAGGCTTGGAAATAATGTTGGGGCCTAGATCTTGATTTTTTTGACCTGACAAACATTTTTGCCTCATAGGTCAATGACTTTAGTGTGATTTTCCTAGATTTGTTATCCACGACCTGTGAAATTTGATAAATTTGTTAAAGATGATTGAATGTCTTTGCAAGTATATCTTTACGTTGCATTGTCTGCCTTACAGAGCTTTCACCTTTTAAAAATATCATCTTGAGGAAAAATACATGAAAAGCATTTCCCAAAATTTTTAGCTCTTCTCATTAAGATAAAAACCTTTCTTAATTTTTTTTTTTCACTCTGTATTAATTTCTTAGGTACTTATGAAGGATATAGTAACTCCTGTTCCTCCAGAGGAGGTAAGACAGGTGATCAAGAAGTGTCTTGAAAATGCAGCACTGGTCAACTACACAAGAATCTCAGAATATGCAAAGATTGAAGGTATGATGTCTAAGATTGTTTCATGCTATTGTTCTGCAATCCTTTCTTTCTTTCATCCTTTTCAAAACTTCTTGGCAAGTTGACAGTTTTCTGTTGTGAATGTCCTTATTATATTCATCTTCTTGACTTTAAAATACAATATTTTGAAGGTGTGAAAGAGAATCTTCAGGCTTTTTCTCAATTATTTATCTATTTTTGAATGAGCTTTTTTTTCACTTGGTTTGTTGCTAGTTGATTCAGAGTGAAAAGGCCTTTTTGAGTTGAGCCAAGAAGCCATATGTTAAATTTGTTTGGGCCACCTGTGTGGAAAATGCCCAGTGAGAGGCAGAGGATGAAAAGGGGGCTCTAAGATGGCCTAATTGATGCACAGACTTCATCACAGTCAGGAATAATTTATTGACCAATCATAAGCAATACATGGCTTCTGAATGGCAAAGTCTTGTGTGGGGAAAGTGTACCTTGGGCCTATGGAATATATTATATGCTAATCAAATATTACAATCAGCTTACTGTCTTATCAAAATTGCTTGGCCAGATAATATGAGGGAATGGCTGATTAAGCTTGCTGCTAAGAAAATGCAATCATGGGTGCTGCTTTAATCTTCATGGAACTTTAGTGTGCAAGATTGAAACTAATGGCTGTGTTATAAACTTAAATTTTCTTTCTGCAAGCATTTATTGTTTCATGCCTTGTGCTTTTAAATTTCAAAGTATCTCTCTCACTAGTGACTTTGGAACATTCAATTCATAATTATTCATTTTTATTTCCCCTTCTCGGCATGCAGGCCGCAAAAAAGGTGACCTGAATGGATTTTGAATATTTGATGTGTAGATTTATTTGCTACAGAGCGCTGTGTCACTTTTTTTTAAAAAACTATTTTATTTAGATGTTTTATTTTCAAGACACTGCCTTAATTTGGTAGTTTTGTGTATGACTTATGGTAAACCATTTATTGGAAAGCAAATGACTAATGTCTTCTTATTAGGTTTTTGTCACCTGCCATCTCTATACATTCCATCAAATTTTTATGTTGATTGATACATCAAAGATTTAAAAAAAAAAAAAAACCTTTTACAAAGTCAACAAAAAGAATCCTGCTAGTTAAAGAGCTGAATGAAAAGCCTTTTTGATGTGACATATTTAAAATAGTATGTTTTTAGTTTAAGTGTTAGTTAGATAGTCACAAGTAGCAGTTTTAGCTATTTGAATTCTTTAGTTGTGTTTTATTGTTGTGAAAAACATTTAATATTTTTTAAGTTATCACTTTTCATTACATATAATTTCATCTTAAGCAATCTCTATTTTAAAAATGCTTATGTAATTTTAAAAAAATAAATTATTGATTTTTGGTTTGTTTGCTCATTTGATTTTACTGATCTGTTTTTTAAATATTTTATTCATTATTTTTTTTTATCATAGGTATTATTCATTTTTTTCATTATTATCACCCATCATTATTTGTTCATAGTTTATTCATCATGATTTTCAGTGATATCTCTTTGTTAATCATAATCTCTAATATTAGTAAACAACCTTTTTCTCTAATTGCACTTTTCTTCTCATATGTATCATGAAAACTATCATCATTCTGTTAAAAATTGTACTTTAGCAGCTGTTTTAGATAGTACACTTCTTCAACCTGAAAATTGTTTGTTTTTGCTTTAAAATATTTTATAGGAGGAGAAGGAAGTCTTTCATAAATTATCATTATCATAAATTATCTTTGTCATACAAAGATATTCCACTAAATGCATCATCACTTCTATTTCCAGTGGAAATATGTATGTCTGTAATAAAGGGGTGATAGATAGGTACTTAAAAAGAGTATATGATAAACACTTTGGCTTTGCTTTATTTTGTTGTTTGTCTTATTTTGATCAAAACACATACTTCTTTAGGATAAATTTGTTTGCAAATTATTTTGCCCAACATCCACTATGGCATCTAAAATGCACAAAAAAGGTATACAGGACAATAAGACTATTTGGAAATGAGAGTAGTCTCTTGTCAAAGTTACTGAGCAAATAGGTATCACTTTCTTTTCAAGCAACTGACCTTTTCAATATTTATTACATTACTGCTTTCTTCAAAAGGAGCAGGTGGTAGGTATCCCAACATCATGTGAAGTAGCTTTCAATCCTTTGCCCCCTTTCGACCAAGTAGAAAGAAATTTGTATTGTCTCCTGTGTTGTAATACTTTTTGTTTTCTTTTCAATTCTTCAATTAGATAGTTGGTTTTTTTTTTTTTTTAATGTTTTTTCCTGCAGTTTTTACTTTAAAAAGAAATCCAGATGTATTCTAATTTTTTAATCAACTTTCCTCCTCTATTGTGTTTTGAAATATTTTCTTTTCAGAAAAAAATTGTATACATCTACCTTTATTAAACACCATACTCATATGATAAATGTTGTAGTACCTTTTTTTTAGTCATTTTGAGTTAAATTTTGTCCAAGAGAAGTGGAAATAAATTACTCTACTCGTCACTTAAGTTGTGATGAATTTGAGTATATTTTAGTAAATATTAACAAATATATCAGGTGAAAACTATGATTAAGGTACTTTGGAGTCCCTTTCTGTTTACTTGTTCTCAAAATGACCAAGTAACTTTGGCAATTTATCATATGAGTGTGACAATCTTACTGTAGTTTTACAAAAATGTCTATTTTCACTTTTTTCTTTACGTTTTCAGCTTGCAAAAAAAATATAAATCTATCCCCTGGAAAAAGAAATAATATGCAACCATCTGTGTAGCGATCCCAAAAAACAAGTTACGTAGCTATTCAAAATGTATACCTTACATTGAAAGGTAGAATTACTATTCTGCGATAACAAAAAAATAATTTTTTCCCTGAGAGAAAATCTAATAAAACACTGAGTGCTTTATTTGTTTGGTCTTCTTTTTTTTTGCTAATTTACAAAAGTGCAGATACTTTTCTAGCAGCATTCATACCAGTGCAATTTTTTTTATTTTGCTTTTGTTGTTTTGTGACTGCAGCTGGCTTTAAGTCTCAATCCTATTGACTTTATTATTACATTTTTTAGGGAAAATCTCTATCTTATTGAAATCATCATTACAATTTGAGGAAGGAAACAATTTCTTTTAAAGAGTACCATTTTTATATTTCAATGGGTTCAGTTGAGAGAGTAACAATTGAGATAGCTATAATCACTCAATTTAAAAGAGCCCTGTCTTGACAGAAGTCATCTAAGCAACAACATTGTTTATATCACTCATAATGACTTATACAGACATTTTTCACCGCATCGTATTGACTATATCACACATTATCACTAACATAGTCAACATAAGCCAACATGCAATGGCATTGCCTATTATATTCCTTATCACTTATGTCAACAATATATTTAAAAAGAACAAGAAACTACTAAGTTCTCTTCAATATTTTTGGCTTCTATTTCGATGTCTTTTTTTTTGTTTCTTTTTTGTTTCTTCATCCTACATTTTTTAGCATTCCCTCATTCCTATGTTATACTGTAATGTTGTTTTCATTATTCCAAATAGTTTTTCTAATGCAATGCCATTTCATCCATTTGTTCTTTGTCAATACATCTTTTTTTTAAAGAAAATTTCAATAAGACAAAAAATGTAGCGTAAGAAAAAGGAGAATGATAATCACATGCATTCTTGGTGTTGATCATTTCCAGTTGTTTTAATCTCTATGTTTGAAGAGGTAAATTAGTCTTGGATTAAAAGGATTTTTGCCCAAGTAAATAAGCGTCTGAATTTTGTATCGTTTTGCTAACTCAGAAATATAAGGTGTTTTATTGCTTTGGCCAAAAAGGACAATAAATAAAAATAATTGAAAAAGAAAAAAAAAATGAGGGTGATAGTTTTGTATTTGATAGCATTTATTGCTTTTATTGGTCTACCACTGTCCAGCAATAGCTTTGTGTTTTACAAATCTCATTACTTTTTAAGCATTTTTCTGACATGCAGATCTTTGTACTGCATAGAATCTTTCCATTTTATTCTACCATCATTCTGTTAATGAGATTGAGGTTGCTAAAACTATTTCTTCCTTATGAAAACCTACTCTCTCCTCAGTGAAAACTTTCATTTACACCACAAGCATTGTTGGGTGTTTTTTGATCATGTGTGAATGCTTCTTAAGAAGCCTTGTTTTAGCAAGTTTCTTTCTTTTTTTTTTTTTTTTTCATTTGCCTTTGTGGGAATTTTTGAAATCTTAGTCTCATCATAGAAAGCATCGCTTTGGTTGTTTTAATTTTACCTCCAGTGTCCTGCTGTGAAATGTACAATCAGGATGTTTATATTGTAACATTATGACTTACTTTGCAGCATATAAGTTTTTCTTTTTGTCTTTGTATTATTTGGATCAAAATATTTTCCCCCATGCCTAATTACTCTCACAGAAGAAGTGTTTGTGTGTTGGTGCTTTTTTTTTTCTTTTAGTTAAAAAAAAAAAGTTCATAAAAATGGGATGAAAGTAATTTTTTTTCTCCTGAAAAATGTAATGAGGGAAGGCAGAAATAAACAAGGAAAATAAAAGCAGTGGAGTATACTTCAGATCTGTATGAACTGGTTTTCTCAATAAGTTATCAATACTTTTTTTCGCCTTCATAATTAGATGACAGTGCAACTTTACATTCCTGAGAATTTTAAATAAAAATTTGATTTCCAATTAATGAAAAAAAAAACCAAAAAAAAAAACCCTCTTCCACTTTCACCCAGTATTAATTTCTTTGTAAATCTGACTGTGTGGTTTGCTAGACAAAACTAGCTTTTTCCCACATAAAGCTCCTACCATTTTGCAACCCCAGACACTTTATTATTTCACCACATTATTAATGTAAAAAATCTTATTTGCATGCTCAAGTATGTATTTTGAACTTCTGACTCCTGGAGGTTTAATCTAGCATGCTCTCTCGAAGCTGCTCAAAAGTCTGGAAACTCTTGTGTGTTCTAAAATTGTCAACTGTGTTGTAGTTTTCATAATACCTTACTGTCATATCTCAAATCTGAAATACCCAAGAAGAATCATATTTAATGCTCTATTTATTGAGCAAAATCAAGGTTAGAATGTTTCTCATAAAAAGTTTCATAATATTATATAAATGAAAAAATTTTTTTTTTTTTTTACTTTGTCTCCAATTGGTATGAATGTTCCTTATCGACAGTGAAAGCAATAAAGGAAATATCTCAAAAAATTTTAATTAATTATTTTTTCCTTTGCCCTCAACAACTATGTGATGCAGAGCTACTTGGTGATGATGTGCCCCCCAAGAAAAAGTTGGATGATATCATGCATCTAGCTGAACTGTGTATTGAAGTCTTGCAACAGAACGAGGAACATCATGCAGAGGTAATTCACTCTTAGGTCACATCTTTTTTTCAAAATGTACACTTTTCAAACCTGTACTTTTTGCTTGAGCCCACAAACTGTAGACTTGTCATGCCAAAAATGCTTTGAATCTTGTTTATAGGCATTATTTTCATCTTATTCTTTATGCAATATGTAGGGGAAGTATGTCTTTTGTTTAATTTATTCAGTACAGCAAGGTAAGATACATTGAAGTTTTACAACTCTTTGTGAACGTTGACAACTTCACTCCTGACAAGTAACAGACTAGTTCAGCAGTGCTAAAGCTGTGTTGCAGATCAAGGAGCTCTTATTATAGTGAATAATTGTCTAGTGTTGTATCCCTTTCTGTTGTTTATGCTGGCTTATAACATTATGTTGTTTTGTGAAAAAAAGCGTTTGGCGTCCCTAAAATTTGGGTAATTGAAAAATGACTGAAGTGTTTCATGTTAACTGCATTAATAGTTTTTGTAGATTTTGATATGTTTTTGAAAAGCTCAAAATGAAAAAGAAATTATCGTGATAACCAATATTACAATGCCAAAATGATATTCCTGTAGATTGTTGAGCCCAATCCTGAGAGACCAAAGTTTTGTAAATGACATTTTTTAAAAAATGCACTTGTAAATAATTCAAGTGAACTATCTCTGTTTGTGGTTAAAAAAAAATTTAAATTGGTATATTTTAGTGCAGAATTAAAAGAATGTATGTCACATTTCTTACAATTATACTCAATATGTGCAATCTTAATTTGTAACTCAAAAGGCTTTGAATGCAATTTCTTCAAAAGTTACATTTTTTTTTATAAGATCATACATAAAGTATGCGGATTAAATATTTATAAATAATTGTCAAGCATCAACACAAAATATGTTTTCATGTGGGTACAAGTGTTCAAGATTAGATGCAGTTGACATGTAATACTAAACATTTTTTTGGAACCTCTCTAAAGGTGTTTTGAGAGAGTCTGGCAGTATTTTATGTTATTTGATAGATATGTAAATGATCCTCAGGATCTATCAAACACGTTTTCGCAGTGGCCTTTTTTACAGAAAAAAAAACAAACAAACAGTTGATAGAGCTGTGTGCATTCAGTACCAAGACAGAAGTCTTTGAGTTTTTAATTGTTTTTTTTTTTTAAATAAGGAAAAATATACATTAAAATATATTCTGTTTAGAAATGTTTGTGGTATTCAGCTCAATTTCGCCAGGCTGAAAACATTTTCTTGGGAAAAATTGATTTAGAGGAAATGAAAAAAATTATAATCTTGTCTTTACTTTTTCCTTTTTCTATTAGCTGTGTGCTGGTCATTGTATAGTGACACTTTCAATTTTCACTTAAAGCTATGCACCATTTTTTCTATCAATGTGAAAGCAAGTAAAATTAAAAAGAAAGAAAAAGGTTCTATAGAAAGATAATGCAGAAAAAAAGAAAAAAAAGAACAAAGGCAACTTAAGATCCTGCTTTCTTGTCATATGTTTCATTCACATTCTCAACTATTTCCTGAAGTCCCAAACAAAATGTAGAAGGGAAGAGCAAAACCTTTATGGTATTACTGGAAATAATACAGAGGCATGGTCTTGTGTAATGTGAAATGATGTCTGGTTACAAATATTTAGCTCTTTGATTCTTGGTATAAAATATCGTAATTTCATGTTAACTATTACCACTGTTAGTCAAAGCTTTTGGGTTGTGGAATTATTAGCGGTGGGAAAAATTCATAAACCTTTTTATTCTTTTCTCAACCTTGAACCAATGAACCAATTCATATTGTTCAGTAAAGTCTTTGTTTCATTGTTCAGGTATGCTTTTGGTTATTCTTTGCTCTCAATTCTACAACAAACTTTGTGATGATCATCCTGAAACTGTCTTACCCAAACTATAAACATGCTTTCATGATTTTTGTTCCTCTATTTTTGTAAAAAACTATTCTAAGCGTAATTCCTTGTTTATTGAATCAATGTACAGAGATAATTGAACCCACAACTGCTTGCATTAGCATAGAATCTGAATGTCTTGTCACCATTAGTTTGTGATGTTAAATGGTTTCTTTATCAATTCCTTTAAAGGTTTTTAAGTTTTTCCTTTCATTTTTAAAATTCTCNNNCCCCCCCCCCCCCCCCTCCTTTTTTTTTTTTGGCCTAGTCATGTCTACATCAAGTAACTGCAAGCCCTTAAACAACAGTCATAGGAAATCCATAATCTCATCAACCCTTATTTCATATACATTTTAAGCATAACTTTTTAAATGTCATGTATTTACCAGTGATCCACTCTTTTCATTTCATAAAAGTATGAGCACTTTTCCTTTCATTTTTCTCTCCTTTCGTCTTAAACATTGTATTTTAAAACAGTTTTTCCCTCCATTATTTAAAGCTTATTACCCAGTAATTGTTATGAGGGAAGGAGGAAAGAAAAGACTTAAATCAAAGAGACCATTATCTTCACTTGTTTGCTTTTCATTAACTTCAGTCTTAGCTTTGCATTTTAGATAGGTCTCTGAATTATTGAACCATTATCTTCTTCAAGTTCATAGATCTCAACCATGGTAAACTGACTACATTGAAGCTAGGCTTGGGCTCTGTACAAAAGACCCAGTTGATATCATTGTCATCATTCATGAGTAATCTGTTCCTTAAATTTTGTCATAGATATTTTCCATTGAAAATAAAAAATAACAAACCAAAGTATGCTTTACCTGTTAAGTTTGCACCTTAGTTGTTTTACGTGTTTTGCTACAACTCAATGCATTTTGCCCCCCCCTGGCTAGGTGTTAACTTACTCTTTCATCTGTTGCCTGGAAAACTCCTCTCTCTCTCTGTCTCCCTCTCTCTCTTGCTTCAGAGACTTCCTTTCCCTTTTTTTCTATATCTGTCTGTCTGTATG
>BLXT01007928.1:1670709-1682050 GCA_019648995.1 Plakobranchus ocellatus
CCCCCCCCCCCCCCCCCAAATACACACCCCCACACACTTCCAGAAACTCACTCCTCTTATTCGTATCTCTTGGGTACATAAATTTAAAATGTTTTTAATGTTTGCTCTTGATTGATTCACTTAATCATTGGCAGTTAAATATGTTATGTTTCGAAAGTTCTGTAAAGTGGAAAAAAAGTCCAAAAAAGGGTGCCAAATTGTGTATAGAAAACTTATTTGAGAAACAGTTTTTAAGTAATTAAATTGATACAAGAAGAAATAAATAGTTCAAACATTATAAATATGTAAAACATATTTTTTTGCTTATCTCGTGCGCTATATTGTTTTTTTGTTGCTTGTGTATCCACAATATAAAGAGACAAAAAACTTATTTTAAGCCAGTCTAATACATATTTTCTGACCCATCTTTATCTCATTCTAGGTTGAAGAAGCGACCCAATCTGTGACCCAGTCAGAGAGCAGCGGGAGAACTTTTCTAGGCAAGTCATCCAGCTCTGCTGTCAGTGGAGAAGACTCGGATTAAATGGAAAAATTTGCTGGCTTCCAAGCCTAGTAATAACTGTTGATAGGATCATTCTATTTATACAGCATTTTTAAACTTTTCTTTAATTAGTGGGTTGTGGCTAATGTTAAATGTTACTTATGTTTTAAAAAACATTTTAACAGTAGTTCCATTCCCTTAATTTTATATGTACACCATTTGTGTTGTCTTGTTTATTTTCTGGTTTGAAACCAATACAAAGTGCTGATACCTTGGATAGATTGCATATTCAGTTTTTGTGTGTACTGCAAAGTATGACCTTTGTACTCTTACGGGGTGTATTAGGGTGTGTTTGATTCAATACTTTGTTATATTACACTTTGTGTCACTTGTGCCAATAATTGCAATTTTCACTTTTCAAAAACAATATCAGGTTTATTTCTATTTTTTTCTCTTACTTATCTTATCAGCATCAAGTTTCAGCAAAATCTAGTGAACATTAAAAAAGAAGAAAAAGGATTATCTATATTAGATTGCCAAATTTCATGTATATATATTTTGGGATGAAGTTTTATATTGTTAGGAAAAAAAAGTCAAAATCCATTAAGTTTTGTTTTTGTTTTTTTGCTGTCAGGAAGAAAAACAATTTTTGTAATCTCAGTAAAATCCATGATTCTCAGAAAAATTTACCCATGATCTGACCCTTAGCTTCAGCTTCAGTTTCACTGTAGTCACTTTTACATAAGGTTGTGATTAAATTATTGATGGCAAATGCTGGATTATCTTTTGAGACAACTTCCTATAGTAGTCGTAAGTAGAAAACAAGACTCTTGGAATTGGAATCTCAAATATTTTTTCTCTCTGTCTCTTTTTTTTTTTTTAATTCTTACCATTTAAAACTTATTAAGATTTTAACATTTTTTACAGAGAATTAGCTTGCTCTATGCAATTTTTCTCATGATAGGCTGACTAAAAAGCTCTGTTTTAAATAGGCAACTTATTTATATGTGATTTCCAACTCTCTGGCTCATTTATACTATTTGCAAGATTATAAATATTCTATAATTTTTAATTCGCCAAAAAAAAATTTTGCTTTTCTATACTCTTAGTTATGTATACATTGCTCTAAACTTTTCTCTCAAGGGACTTTAGTGATACTTACCTGTCTGTGATCCAATTTTACTATTTTAAGGACACATTTGTCTCTAAGGATTTGTAATTCCATACCAGTTTTATAAGTTCAAATGTATTGAATTTCAATCAGATTTTTTATTTCATTTGCAACTGTGACAGATTGTCAGTCAATGAGAGCTATTTGTGTATACAATAATTTGAAGCAAATGTGCTGTTTTGAATGGATAGTGAAGAATTCGAATGGTTCTTCACAACGTAATCAATTGTGGCAAAGAGTTTGTTGCACTTGTAAAAAAAAAAAAAGTTGACATTTGCTCATTCCCTTCATTGTGTACATCTAAAGATGTAGGATCTGTTTAATTTGACTCCAGGTGGATAAATTAACTCAGCCTTGATTGAAACTTTTCTTACTCTTCTTACAATATTGTCCACTTTGCACCAAATTAAGCTTGTGATAATTGATACTCTCTGTGATGGTAAGCATACATATGCTATTTTCACATGTATTGTGAGTGTGATTTTCTTTATCGTAGCATGTAGTTATGTAGAGCCATCTTTTATAGGTTTACCTCTTAATCTCTCCACAGGGTATTTATATTTGGCTTCTATATATTACCGTGGGTCCTGACTACTTACATTACATTTAACTCTAAAAACATCTCATTATGTCTGATTTATTACAATTTTATGTACATAATTACCTATCTGTTTTTTTTGATTGATATTTATCTAACCATTCCCTTATATAAAATGGTAAATTCTACCAGCTTTTTACTGCCACTCATTCCTTTGTAAACTTTTTTTTATAGTATATTTAATTTTATCTAACATGGTTTACGCAGTGGATCTACGATGACATACGCAGTTGGTTCCACACAATTTAAATGTGGTAAATTCCAAATCTGTTTTACCAAGGTTTTTTTTTTCGCCTTGAGTGATATTGAAAAATTTCAGTTAGATCTAAGTCTGATTAAAGAATCAGATCATTTCGATTCCTTGCCACTAATCTCAGTCGGTAAAAGAATCTTTTTTCTGTGTGAAAATGCAAGATATATTGGTATGAGTTTAAAGAGTACATAATATGTTCCTACCGCTTGGTCTGCAGTAAGTCACTCAATTACTGCATTTACTCAGGGCAATGAGACTTGGTCGAGCAGTGAATCATGCTCCATTTTAAGTCAAGACAAGAAGGGGACAAGGGCGAATGACAGGTTCAGTTTAAAGTTCTCATCATTGTGAGTAGCAAGGGGGCTGGGGGAGTATTTGGACAACAAAGACTGAAAGAGAAAGTTTTGCCTGAGCGAAGCACAAGTTTCATTTATGGCTAAAGGCTGGCTATGCCAGAGTTATTGTGAAAGAGGAGGAGTGATTAGCTTATGTAATTCTGTACTAGCTTTGTCATGGTTATGGAGCTAAGAGCTGCTACCATTGTGAGTTTCAATTAGCTAATGATCAGATTTTCATTATCTTTGTCACCAGTTGCAGTGAAATCTGAATTGCTCCATCACATTAATAAATTATGTAATTTAGGAATGAATTTAAAGCACTTGGTAAACTTAATGCTATTATATGAGAAAGGGATTTTTATCCAGATTGTCCTTCTGTCAACCACACTATGGAGTCCTACAAGTTTGAAAAATAATGATAGAAGTTTCTATCTCCCCCCTTTTTTGGGGGGGGGAAGGGAGGGAGGAGGAGAGAGAGAGAGAGGAAAGAGAAAGAAATTCCTGTTCTTTTAAACTCATTTTTTTGTCTATGAATGTTGACATTTCAGGCACAAATTAAATTACCAAAGCTTAAATTGAGCCCAATCCATTACTAATCATTCCAGCTGTATATTCCAGTATTTTAAACCTATTTGACAAGTAGCAAGAAATAATGGAACACAAAACAAAAAAACAACAAAATTTGTAAGATCAGTTTGACCAATATGTGTAAATTATTCAAGAAGGCTATCTAAAAATATTTTTTTTGAAGTGTGATATAAACTCTGCATTTTTAATTTTTTTTTTATTAGTTCTATCAAATGTATCAAAAGATGGTGTAGCTTTTATTGGTTGTACTGTTATTCCTCTTATTCATAATTGTGACTACACACGAGTCTGTTTTTTCACCTTTCCTCTCTAGTTCTACTTAGCCAGAGATATTTAGTGCTCACCTCATCACAGTTTCAAGTGCTTATTGTTGGCTTCTTCCTCATGTTTAACGTGTTCGTGTATTATTTGTTCAATGTCAATAATTATGCATGTGTAAAGTATAAAAAATTCATTCAAATTGTAGTTTACAAAACTGCATTTTTTTACACACATTCTTCCTTCGCTTGTAGTAGTGCTCATACTTTTTTAGATTTTAACAACTTGGTGGTTGTGGTGTCTTAAATTACATTGTAAGTATTGATGGCAAAAGGGGCTGAACCAGACGAAATACATGCCGTCTTTGCTACTTTTTCATTATTCACATTTCCTGATTGAAGAAATTGCCATTCCTTTTGATTGTTGAAAAGCATGGTTTGATTTTTTTTTTTTTTTTTTTGAAATAACCATAAGCCATACATACTGTTACTTTTTACTTTGGTGGTAGTATTATTTACATTCTACTCATGGCTTTTGAACTATTTGCTGCAAGAAGGACATCTACATAAATGCCATGTGTAAACCACTTTGAGGTCACTCTCTTCTTTTACCTTAATAATTATGCAATAATGGAAATGTGCAATACTGTCTTTTTTTTTTTTTCCTTTTGTATTCACATTAATTTAATAATTTATAATCAGCAACAGAGTATTATTAGACACCGTTTAGGATGAGTACGTTTTTTGAAATTCATCAGAATAATAGCCTCATTTGGTGTTTTTTGGGGATGAAATAGAGATCCATGTGATGTATAAAACTTATAACTACACATTTGGTTATCAGTGTGATGTGCTTTTGTAGAAGAAATATGAAAAACGGTAAAAAAAAAAAAAAGGTCTGAAATCAAGATCAGGATTAAATCTGCAGCACTGAATTCTTTTTTGATTCACCCAGACAGGGATGAGGGAATGTAGCCTTTTAATACTTTGTTGTGTTGAGATAGAAATAAAGGTGTCAATTTACTGATTCACTGTTTGTTTTTGTTCTTTACTTTTAGAGACTGTCCAGTGAGGTTCCGTAAATTAACATGATTTGACGCCATAAGGCTGGCTTCACATAGAAAACAAGTCTTTGCAATCACAAAAGATCGGAGTAAAGCAAAATATGCAAGGCCAAACTCGTTAAAAAATTTTATCATTTCATAGTTGCCTATTCTTTTTTATATATTGATAGTTCCATCTTTACAAAATGAATTTAATTAGAAATTCGTTTTTTTTTTTTTTAATATAACCAGTCACAACAAGGTGATCTCAGGCTTTCAAGCCTGCTGTCAGGCCAGGGCACCAGCAGTGGTGAGGCTCAACCTTGCAAGGAATTAAAAAAAAAACAACTTATTTTGAGTACTTTCCTATTACAACATAGGCATTGCAAAATGATCTTTGCTTTTTTTTTGTGTGGATTGCTATCGGTGCATCTCGAATCCAACTAACTCAGACTCAACACCATGCATTCAATGAGCAGAAGAAATTCGCAGTCTTTTTCCTTCTTTGACTCTCTTAAAATATCAAATTGTATCTAACGAACCTTTCTCAGACCCATCCTCGGGTTCAACCAACCACAAATGTGGACAAGCCTACCATGAAATGCTTTTCTAAATGTTTGTGGATAGATCTAATTGAAATTTAATCACAATCTTCACTGTTGGCTGACAAGTAATACGTTAAGTGTACTGCATGCAGTAGGCTACATTATATTATAGGGGTAGGGTAGAGAAAAGCGTGGACACACAAGGTGAAAATAATGAATAGGGAGGGGGCATGGGAGGAGCCAATAAACGGTCAACACATGGGAGAATATGATACAAGATCAAAGAGCCAAAGCTGTGGAAACGGATGGTGAGTGGGAAGTGTAAAGTGGTTGTATCTAGACAACTTGTCTAATGGTGAATGTTATCAGACAGTTGAGCATCTCGGACCACCTTTGCCTACCCCATCCTCTACTTTTGAAAAAATGCATAATTTCATGTGGGCATGCTGCGCAAACGCGATTTTGCGAGTCCATGAGGCTGGGTTATTTATCTTGGGCTGTCCAAATCAAACAACAAAAAGGAGTGAGATTAGGGAGAAGAATGAGGCAAAATGGAGATTGTTGTTAGAAGGGATTGGCTTGTACAGATCAGAATAACTGCAAGATTGTAGGCTAGAGTATTATTATGACTTCGCTCCAACAAACTTTAAAAACGAACAAGCTAGTTCATTATCTGAGGTGTACTGTAATTTATTCCTCAAAAAAGGCTTAAAATATGGATGATTTTGTAAAAAAAAATTTGCTCAAATCTCACTTCTTTATTACTCTTTAAATGAAGACCTAAAATGTAAGCCCTTCAGGGTAATGGGGAAAGTAAAGATAAAGGCGAAAGCACAACCTGTGGTGTAAGACCTTTTTTTCTTGAGCTACATGACAAAAGAAAACATACTCCATAATGGGGAAAAAAAAAACCTTACTTGCCATTCACTTGAGGATTTCTAATAGAACCTGAGAGTAGCTAAATTGCAGTTTCCATATCTATAACTTGAAAGAAGGCGAGTTCGAGAGAGAGAGAGAGGAGACAAGAAAGACAAACAACATGAGAGAGAGAGCGAGGCAGTTCATGAGACGGGTTAAGAAAGACAGCTTGAAAAAGAGAAAGGAAGAAAAGAAAGGATAGCATTATGATCAAGATGAAAGATTATGAACATATTAGTTTTTAAGCAGATCAGTAAGTGGATACAGCTGTGACTAAGATCCTATAAATACATCAACCCACAGGCCTAAACACAGACATACTTATCTCATTTGCAATTTATTTTAAAATATGTATTATTAATATTAAGCAAATAATGGTTTCAGTTGTATCCCAGACCTTTTTCCTTTGATCGTATTTTTTGGTTAGGCTTGCAGGTTCCAAAATCAGAGGTCTAACTTGTACTGGCTCAACTAAGTCTTTTTTGTAAGACATTGATTCCACCAGAAAAGGCAGCTTAGGCCCTCCTCATATTTAGTTGAAAAGTTCAAAGGATTTTAGTCTAATTTTATTTTTGCTTCCCAACCACTACCATGCCTCAAACCTAGGCTACCACTCTCCTACTTAAGGCAATTTTTCAAATAAGAAACAAGTGTTGAAACAATGTATTTTAAAAATTAGATAAGAAGATAAAAACTTTTTAATTCTAAAAATAAAAATCGTTTCACCCAAATAATAAAATTTAAAAGGTTCAAGGTGTTTTTTATCTGGATTGATAAAAAACTTTAAACTTCAATAATAAAAGGTCCAAGGTTTCCATTACTTGGGTGGATTCAACCCCAAATAGAGTAGCTTAGGTACTTCCCTTGTTCAGGTAAGAGTTTTATTAATTTATTCATTTTTTTTCTTCAACTTTGGATTTTCCCCAAGGTTTTTCTCTTTATGAACATACATGTATATAGGCCTGGCAGTTTAAACAATTTTGTTTAAAAAAATAAAAGAGTGCAATTTTATTTTTGAATTAGGCTACAACATTGAGTGTAGACATAATCAGCTGAAGAAGGAACTAATTTTTATTCATGAAAACTTTCCACCTGAATTATGGAATTGGAAGTTCAGTGTCTCCATTGTGGGTTTCACCCCATCAATAGCAGCTCGGGCAATTCTCTCATTAAGGTGGATTTTTTTTTCTTTAGGTTTCCATCTAAATTTTTCACTGTAAATACATGTATTAGGCCTGCCATTCTAAACAGTTTTGTTAAAAAAAAAAACAAAAAACATCTGTACAATTTAACATAAAAAATACGACCACGATATAAATTGTGTACCGATCGAAAGATAGGTTGATAGACAGATAGATAGATAGATAGATAGAGAGAGAGAGAGTGCTTGTGTGTTAATTAATTTTTATACCGGTATGGAAAACATTCCAACCAAATAATAGGTCCAGGATAAAATCCTTCCACCTGAATAATATAAGGCTCAGGGTGCCCATTATTTTGTGTATTCCACCCAAGTTCTTAAATGCCTCATCCATTCTAAACAGCAAATGTTGGATTTGATAAGAGAAAAAAAAGATGTAAAGTTTTTCACATATTTCATGCAACTCATTCAACATTGAGCAGACTCATTCACAACAATGGTGAAACGAATGCAAACATTCTTATGTATACAACTACTGCAAAGACTGTGGGCCTTAATGTGCATAAATAAGTTTGCTTACATTAACTCCCAAATCTCATTACCGTGTTCTAAATTGTTGACCAATCTGTTTTTCTTTTTTATAAAAGTTCTGCCACTTTGATTATTTTTCTCACACCATTTGTGCAATCTATCTAAGATTTATTAATCGTTGTTGAAAGAAGTTTTTAATAAACAAAACAAAAGAAATGACAATTTTTTACCCACTTTGGGGTTGGTACCAGTAGCTGCATATAGAGTGGTTGATAAAAGGAGTTACAATCTCCTAGTCCTAAATATTGCTGCAGTACTGGGTTTACGAGACAGTTGCCAATGATGCACTTGGAGAGATCATTTAAAAACTACTTTAAGTCTTAGGCTGACTTTACTGAGGAGTATGATTCACATTTGTTGGAGGATGAGCCATCAAGATCTAGATGTACTTCTTAACTCCAAGACCTAGCCTATATCTACCTTTCCCCAATAAGATCTTCAGGTGTTTGTATAACTAATAACTTTCAACCTCTTGCTTGAAAATCATGAATTTCCTTGAAATAAACAATCTTAATCTGTCTGCTGAGAAATAAAATGTTCATGACCTGAATGCATTACTTTTAATACAAGATTTTACATGATTTGCCTTATATAAATTATATTTTAATGTTTGATTTTCTCAAATTCTTGTCTCACAGAAAAAAGTATAGCTCTGAAACTGCAAAAGATAGGAAAATTTAGGTACCAACATTTTCGGCATGAAAAATTCTTTAAGTCAACACTGTAATTGCAAATTCTTAAATATCCATCTTTAGATTGCTTTCATAAGTACATAGACATTAAAGCAACAAATAACTAAATATTTATGGATAAAAAAAACAACACACTTTATTTTCATTTCGTATTCACAATTATCTATTGAATTTTTGAAGTTGAAATTGGTCATGGAACTAAGTAAAAATGGTGATACATAAGTTGTTCCAATAAAACCAAAAACCCAAAAGAAGAAAAAAATCAAGTGTAAATACAAAGAAAAAAGAGTCTAGCAGAGAAATACCCCCTTGCCATTTGTTTCAAACCTTTAGCTTTGCCTGAGAGAAAAATATAACCAAAAAAAAAAAAGGAATTAATCACTTGAATTCTGCATTGAGTGGAAAATATTCTCTCTCAGATTTCCCATTATATTCATTTAAATTGAAATGATTTTTTTCCCTCTTTGACAATCTTCAGATTAATTTGGAGAACAAAATTTTACTGATTCTTTATTAGTTTTTGAACACAAATACAGAAATGTATAACGAAAAAAAAAGCCTTAATACCCTCTTATAGTTTGGGTTTATTCATAAACAAAATTGTTTTAACTGACGAAACATACTTGTGGAAACATTTAACATGCAAGAGATGAAAGATGAAGCAATGAGTTAATGAGCTCAGGGTTTCCATAACTTCAAGAGCCCGTCTTCGGAGTAGGTGCCAATCAGATTCTGATGAGGATGATGTGCAATCCCAATGACGTCTTTCTCATGAACCTAGCAGAAAGAGACAGTGTCACAATTTAGATCCCCCGTTTGAATTTAAAATGATGTTCTCAGAAATGGAATGAAAAGCATTGTTACATTCATTTTTCTCATTTAGAGATTACTTTAAAGCATTTGAACAGTCAGTCATTTCTTTATGTTCAAGCATATTCAATTAATATGCTAGCTTAGAGAGAAGTCACTGTTTATCTTAGCGAAAACACAAAGATGCCTCGGTATAAAACGATAATTATGAATAATAAATAAGTGTCTTGCACTTCAAAAGTTAAAAAGCAAAAGTGGCAGATGTAATGATCAAATCCAAAAAATACCTTATTTACAGAACTTATTAAAATGGGTGAAAAAAAAAAAAACCTGGTAAGTGAAGTACAAAGAAGCAAAACATGATCCCTTGAAAAAGGAGAAGATAAATGTGAAGTAAAAGCTGAAGTACGAAAGATCAAAACTATGTTACTATTGAGTTCTGTGCATTGCTTAAAGGCTATAAAAACAAATCTAGCTATGTGTACACACCGTCAGTGTCCTCTCCAGCTTTCCTGTGCCCACACTGAAACAGTAGAGCACCATGTCCTCTCCCACACAGTAGATCCATTCTCCGCGAGGCGACAGTGTGGCACACACAAAGTCTCCTCCCTCTCTCTTACCACTGGAGAAACTTCTCACAATCTGAAAATAATTATGCAAGATGATTATCCTTTAATGCTCTGCAGAGATTGGCTTTGGACCTGCTTGAATTTGTATCATTTCTTTTCCTAAATGTCATTTGGAAAGATACTTAAAATGTTATGAAATTTGTTTTGTTTCTGTGAATCAATTTTGGCTTTAAGCTCTAGCATCTCTGGTTATCAGAAGAAATTTAAAAAAAAAAGGATCAAGCTATGAAAATTCTGAAAACAGACTGATCATTGAAAAAAACATAAAAAAAACAACTGCAATCATAAGTATGAACAAAAAAAATCTTAGTATTATGTGCTAAAACTGCACAAGTCACAAGAGGAAAAAAAAGACTTCAATTACTTCAATTCAGAATTTAGAAAAAAATATTATAGCTACAAAATAAAGACAAAATAAAACCAAAAAAAAAATTATTTTGAACTCGCAAAAAAAAAAACCAAACCAACCTGTCCTTGAAAGTTCATAATGACAACAGTGTTGGATCTGTTGCATACAACAAACTGCTCTGCATTTCTCGGCAAAATATGTACACTGTGGACGGTGGTATCTGCACCGGAGACTCCGCCAAGAGACTTGAATGTGTTCTGGCATTCTGTCGTCTTCACACTCCACACCTTGATTGAACCATCAGAACTAGCACTGAAATGTTTATCGATTAAATTTTGAAGTAACATTTAAATCCTAGCAAAAGTGCTAACAAAAAGGGTTGAAGATAGTTTTTAAATGTTCCACTGCAAATTAAAATATATGAAATGTGAAATAAAAAAAGAGTTTAAGGCCCTTCAATCTTTTAATTTAATTATGAATTCTAATTGATTCTGAATAAAACTTTTTATTAACATTTTTTTCAGTTTCAAATTTTGTTTTTCTAAATTTCATTATTATATTTTAACATGGCTGCATTTAAAAAAATTTAAAATATTGTTCCTTACCTAATGACATGGTGTCCATCTTGTGAGAAGATGGAATCATTGACAAAGGAGCTATGTCCCCTAAATTCTTTTAAAGTCTTTCCAGACTTCATGCCATGTATCCTGAAGAAAAAAAAAGTTCCAGTAACATATGTTAAAGTTTGACTGAAACGCATGACACACGTAGAGGAAATCAAGCATCCAGCAGAACCCTTGACAGGATTTAGAGGTAAAAACTGTGATCTAATAAAAGAAAAAAATTTATCATTGAAAGTATCACATTATGACTTCTGCACTAGCCAAATCAATATATTTTGTACTGATTTTGTAAGAAAAAAAAAACAAAAAACTTT
>BLXT01007928.1:1689778-1700354 GCA_019648995.1 Plakobranchus ocellatus
ATACACAGTCGGCACCTCAAGTTTCTTTGATAATAGTTCAAAGGCTGACTAGAGGATTGGGGAACAACCTTTGATTTCTTTGATATTTTGCCGACTTGGTGGACTGCTTACACTAGGCCTAGTACTGCATCTGCGAATACTACCATAGTTTGCTTATTTGCTTTAATACATGGTATTTTTTAGACACTTCTCTGGGGGGGGGGAAGGGGGGAAGGAGGTGTATAAAAGGCGGGTTTTTTTTCTTCTAAACATTGGTTAGGATTGGGCATTAGAGTTACAGTTGCGGGCAAGAAAGGTAGTAGACTAAACCAAAGAAATTAGACGGAATATAGGATTATTGGATAAAATAAAGCGTAACATTGGCAGGTCTGCTTCTGATGCTAATAAAAATAGTGAAACGTTTTCATTCACGCACTGAAGCAAAGCTTTCAGCCAGCCAACACAAAGGAAGAGTAGAGAGTCAAATCACGTAAAAACGCACGCCTGCATTGTCTCCTAAGCTAGCCCAACGGTATGCACGGACTGCTCAAGGCGAATGATAAAATTGATAGCACTTAGCAGTGGCTACATAGGAGTCGAAAGATACAGGTATTGTAGGATCGGCTCCGATATCTCGTCAATAGGCCCAAGACCTATCAAAGGGAGAAAAAAAACTACCGCACGCTACCATACAAGTAAAAAAAAAGATCAAAAGAAAATCGGATTTTGGAGGGTTAATTTTGTTTTTTCCCGACTTTTTCCCGAGTTCCCGACCCATCACAAAATTCCTGACTTCCCAATTTCCCGACCCGGTGGGGACCCTGTGTATATCTCTGGCCATCTCTGCTTCAATATAAACCACAGTCTCATGTTCATTTCAGTCAGACCTGGTAACCCCTGAAGAGATGCCTATATTTAACGCAGTCACAATCTGCCTCGATACTCCAGCTCCATCCATATTTGTTAATAATAGTTCATTGGCTATTGACTGCATTGTATTTCAAATTTTAGCGTTGTTGTCATCAAAAACCATTTTATGGCAGGTACTGGATAGTCACACATACTTTAGTGCCCATAAATCCATGATAATAGAGATACATTTCCAAACTATGCTTCCAACTCTTGGTCTTTGATGAATCACTGCCCACTCCTCAACTATTTATCAATCACTCTCTAAGCTTATTGAAGAAAATTTACTGTTTTCTATCTGTGATGGATGCAGAAAATGGTGATAGTGAAAGTAATCATGAATCGGATATTAATTTGAAAGTTGACCTTGTTCTAATTTAGAGATCTAGATTGCATTTTTCATTAGATTTAGCCTAGAACTAGGTCTTAGATAACCAAGCACAATAAACAGACAATCCATTTCTAGATTTAAGACTCATCTGAAATAAGATACAAACGTAATCTTCACCATTATCAGGTACAATTTAACAAGATTCAAGATCAAAATGACAAGGACTTTTGTTCCTAAGATAAGAGTTGATCAAAGTTTCTTTTTTTTTTTTTTTTTTTTGATAATTGTACATGTAATATGAAAATGGTGATTTCCATAGGACATTGTCACTTTCCTCAGGGCAATGACACTTGGTGTCTATTGGAACAAAATCTCCTCTAAAAAAGTTCCTTGTTTTGGGATAACACTAAACCTAACAAAGACAATGATAGCTTTTTCGCTTCTCATCTTTGAGAAAATGATCCAGGAAATACGATGGCAGCCATCTTGTTTAAAAACAAAATTGTTACATGGAGCAGTTTGGTTTACAGTGCTTCCTTTCAAGAATTTCTAACAGACTGTTCAGATGAGAGACCTGATGGATGGAAAATTATTAGAGAAACTTGGTTTTTTTCTACAAAGCATTGAAAAAGGCCAAAGATCCTAACAAACCATGAACTTAGGAACTTTGGGTTGAACAAACTGACTAAAAAGATTTTTTTCTCAATAAATACCTAATTGAATATTCCTATATTCATGACTCTCACCTGTCCGTAAAGATCAACCAGAGTGTCATCAGGAAGCTTTAGCGTTTGAATGGCCTGAAGAACACTGTCCCAATGTCCAGCGGTGATGTCTGAGATGAAACTATCTACAGACTCCACAGTGTTAAGGGATATGCCACTCTCGTCCTGCATTGAAAACAAATACTGAATGAAGTACCGTGGAATCTTCAATGATGGTATCAATTTATGACCTGTATGTGCATGAATATTATAATGTTCTCTCCTGAGATCATTGTATGAGAAATCCTATTTGTTTTGTAAAAACAATATATATTTGAATGAAAACGATTTTCTACAAAGATGACAGAGAGAAAGAAAATCATAATCCTAAATGAATAATTTGATACCACCCATGAACAGTTTTAATGGTTACTTTATACATGGAGGTTTAGAATAATTATTAGTTAAAGTTAAAAGCTGGATTTTTTTTCTTTTAATTTTCATGTTCAAGCTAAGAGATTCTAGCATCAAAATACCAAAATCTCTTTCTATTTATTTCAACATTTTTGGGGGGTAATAATAAGAAATCTTAAATCCTTATTAAAAGAAGACAAAGAGTAACAGTATTAACCTGTTTTTTTTTTGTTTTTTTAACCTTTGCGTCCGCCATGTCATTCATATTGCCATTTGAAAAAGTAAGAGACCTGATCATTTAAACAAACAAAAAAAAAAAAAAAAAAAAAAAAACCTGAAGACCCACTATGTTTTAGTTTCTATGAGAAGAAATTTTGGCTTAACACCAGTGCTTAATGTTGATAGAATTAATAACTCTTGATCATTTCAATGCAATTGTAAATGACACTGTAAGCTACCCACTTTTTTTTCAAAAAGAACATAATTGTGTGTTACGCACTGCTTTTTTTAGTAGTAACAATCTTGTCTTTAAAATAACATTGGGGAAAGGAAAAAAAAACAAGAAGAAAAAAAAAACAGAAAAAAAAGGATAGAAAGCATTTAAATATATATATGAAAGATCTTGAGTCACATGTGGGAAATACAGTTTTTTTATTGCTTTCAGTAACTTGATGTTTAAATATTTTGGTGAAGAAAGAAACTATGCTTGTCTTTCATAAATAGCTTTATTTAGCTATAATTCACAAAACTGCTTTTACATTTCATACAAAAAGTCGATGTAAAGCATTTTTGGCAATAAGAAAACCAAACATTCTGTTTCCAACATGTCAATAACAAAAATGGTTCCAAAGCAAATGATGAGGCATTTCTTAAAGCATATTATGATCAAAACTTTAATCCCAGTCCTCATTAATGTTAAAATTAAGCATTAGCCTACCTGCAAGCATGATAGTGTTCTCAGCAGATTGTTTTCCTTGAGATATTGCTCAATCAAACGGACAACACTGGCAGAAGAAAAAAACATCCAATCAATCTTGTAAAATTGTTGTCTCAAAGTTCAGTCTTAGCAATAATATAAGTATTAAAACTACTCCACTTTTGTTGGCTGACAAATAGACTGCCTCATTCACCCAAATCATATCTATTGGTGTCCAGAGCATGCCTGGAGGATCAATTGTTTTACTAACTACAATGTTTATCAATTCATTTATCTGAAAAATATCATTCTGTTTTTTTGTTTTCTACTTCAGAGACGCTATTAAAGAATTCACAAGAGGAAATAACTTGGTTCAGTTTCCTTGACTTCTCTTGTCTCAAACATTCATGTATAAGGAGGCTTAAAAATTATGAAAAAATAGACCATATTAGAAAAAAAAATTTGACTAAGTTTGATACAGGGGTAATGTAAATGTATAGATTTCCATGATATTTGTTGTACATGTGTAATGTTTTTTTTTCTGAAGGTGACATTAACCATTTTGAACCTAATAGTGTGCTTTGAGTACTAGTCTTATGTTTGTTTAAACAGCAACGTTGCCATATAACCTGGCGTGGAAGCCAGAGGACAAAACTCATTCAAAACATATTTTTAAAAACTGACTTATTACAGCTTGCACTTGTTCACTGCATTTTGTAATGAGGAAAAAATGTTTGAATTTACAAAAACTGAAAAAAAAAAAAAAAAAAAAAAAAAATTCGCACACTGGCCCAATGAGTTCTAACTATAGTTACTGAGAAAATGAAGAGGTCCCACGCCGAGTCATAATGTAAATGGTGCTACTTTTCACACAATATCTATACAATTTTATGCCAACGATCTCTTCATTCCATTAGTAACTGAGAAAGGTAGATCTAAATTTTGAGGTCATTAATGCTGTCCCCGCACTTTCCCAGCTTATTTCCGGCACATTTTAACCTCTCTTATGCGCATGTTGTCACAATACAACCACGTGCGTGGGTATTACGCGCTGACCGATGGTTGTTACAATACAACCACGCGCGCCGGTATGACGCACACGTCCATGGTTGTTTCAAAACAACACCAGCTATCGTTCTATTTAATGGAAAATTTCTCAACTCTGGCGTGTCTAAGAGTCATGCTATCTAATTGGTTAGATCTAATAACTACCAATCAAATTGCAGTTTATTTGAAGCACATAGGCCCACGCAAAGCCAAGTTACAGTGCAAGAAGTGAGAGGCACTGCGTGCGATCGTGATACTGTCTTGTTTAGTGCCTGGATCTGTGGATTAGACCTGTTTTTATGGCTTGATTGACAGAAGAGGGAAGGGATGAGAGGGGCATAATGACTGATGCTTATTTCAATATTCAATGGAATTTTTTGTGTTGTAATCACTGAAGGAAGAAGCTAGGCCTAGGCTAACTGAATGTTGAAGGCAAAGGGGAGAAGGGGTGATGTGGTTGTATTGAATGATGCCAGTGTGTACAAGACAAAGAAAGGATGGGATGAATCAGAGATAGAGAGAAGTGGGGTTGGGAGTAGTATAATTCAAGATGCTTGATTCAATAATAAAATTTTTAGTGATGCAACTTGATGAAAGAACTTAGGCCTTAGCTAACCGAATGTTCAAGGCAAAGGAGAGAAGGGAAGACGAGGTTGCCTGTGTGTACAAGACAAAGGGAGGATGGGATGAATTGGAGAGAGAGAGAGAGAGAGGTTTGGCCTAAGCTAACTGAATGTTGAAGGCAAAGGGGAGAAGGGATGACAAGGTTGTATTGAAGGATGCCAATGTGTACAAGACAAAGGGAGGATAGGATGAATCGGAGAAAGTGAAAGGTGGGGTTGGGAGTGGTATAATTCAAGATGCTTGATTTGATGATAAAATTTTTGGTGATGCAATTTGATGAAAGAAGTTTGTTTTTGTTTTTGATGTCCAGCTTACACTGCATCTGCTTTTTGTCTTTGCTATCTTATCTCATAAGTTACTTTGTAAATAGACTGCGTCTAGGCCACACTTGGCACTGATTTAGCAGGCCTAGCCTGAGAGTACCATTAGATTTCTAGATGCTAGCTGTATAAGTTACTCGACTCGTTATACCAGTAACATCGTCACTGCTGCTGCTCATATAATACACAGCATTTTTGTAACCTTCTATTTTAGTCAGCTTGAGACACATTCAGTATGAATACCGATATGGTTGAGATCATCGATCTAAGCAATCCCAATGTTCTGAGAGTGCTAGCAACGCAAGATGATAGTAGTGCATCTACTGATCTCCTTCGTCGTTCTTTTTTTTTCAATGTTTTCAACACAAAATAACTTTAAAACTTTCACAAATATGAACAATAAAATGCTTGTAGTGTCTGCTTTCAGAAAATATATACTTTGTTAGATATAATCAAACAATCATAGGAGATAGAGCGTAAACAAACATGCACTGTCAGATTTGTACAGCTGGTTCAGCCAGTTGCAACGTTTGCAAACAAAACTGCTAGGCAGCCGCCCACCGGGCGGTCTGATCTCGGGCCGCAGCCAGCGCATTACCGGGGTTAAGCAATTAGCAACTCCTTCATTTCGTGAGGAGATGTGTGATTGTGCAACTTTACCACACTTTACATGAACTCACTCTGCAGATTCGATTTCAACAGCCATATTATTAGATCAAAGTCCAGATCTCGAAAAAAAAAATAAGTTAGCGTTTGAGCTTGATCTAGATCCAGATCTGCAACAAGATAATACTGTAGAGCAGCAAAGTGCAACAAGCGAAAAAAAGATGTAAGTAAAGTGGGAAACTGCAAAACCGAAACTAAAGGAGTCAAAAGCGGAAATGCCAGAGATTTGAGTGTGTCGGATTCACTTAATAATGGTACATTTGATAAATTAAGTTAACGTTTTTGATAAATAAAATCGAAGGAAATATATCAGGAAAATTAAAAATGAACGTTTTACAAGACTCATATTGCAAGCAAGATAACAAAATTGAGTTAAACGGGTTTTTTTTTTCTTACAGTGCTAAATCTTTTACCACAGAATTATTTAATACATTGATTTGGGTACTTCTTTTTCAAGTGTTAGATCTGGGACATTGGTGATAATTTTCTTTCTTTTTGTCATTCAAATATGAACATATTAGTGATGGCTCAAGATTTATTGGTACTAATCTTGAGCGATCACTAATTAAAACCATAAGACTGAGTCAACTTCAGTTTTAATGCCATGTTGTCGACAAAAGGGTTTAGAACACTTAGCAATCACTGAAAAGATTGAAGGCAAATGAAGGAGAGCTAGACAGAGAATAACTTTTTTTATTAAAGGCCCTAGTCATGGGCAATAGGCAAGGGTAGCAATAACAACTTGATGAAGTTAAATTTAAACTGAGAATAGGTTGCAGTGGAGGAGCAAGGTGCCTAAAGAAGAAGAAATATGAACAAATATTGAATGTTCTGGTCATTACATTACTTTCGATAAAAATGTGCCTCTTCTGCTACAGAAGGAGATGCCGTTCCAATTTATTTAGGAACGTATTTTGTCTTTCAAAATACCGGTGCTTTAATTAGCGATCTGCTAAGACTGCCGTTATTCATCTTTATACCACACTATCTCGGTTTACTTCGTTCCTTTTGTTGAACATTCTCCCTAAATCAAATATCTATTGCCTCCTATTGTTTCCAGCACAATTTTTCAGTACACATAATTTCAGAGACATGCAGAAGATGTTATTATACCTAACATAATTTTAACTTTGTCCTTTTTAAGGTCTTCTTCTTCTTCTCTATTTTTTTTATTATAATTAAAAAAAAAAATTCTTCTTACACTCCATTTATTCTCTTATCTATTTCGTGACAAAAAAGATTCCACCATTCAGATTGAATTTCAAGAACAGTGTCCTCGAATGCTTCATGTTTAAAAAGAACATCAAAGTTTAGGCGACACAAGCAAAAACAAAATGATGGGGGGAAAAAACCAACTAATTGGGCAACTGATTTCACACTCACAGAGTACGATAAATCGTTTTATCGCACTCTGTTCACCCACGTTATTGCCCTTGAGTGCAATCTTCTATGAAGAAAATAATTTTGTCCTCAAGATCAAAACAATAACATTCAACAGGAATAAGTTTCAGGCCAACTGATGATGCAAAGCAGACCTGGATCTAGATTTCTAGATAAGCTCCATATCTAGATCTAGCTCAAGATCTAAAATTTAGATTGAGTCCATGCAAATTCGTCATAAATCTAGCGGAAATCTTTCTTGGAGAAATGAAACGAATGTAATCAAAGTAATTGCTTTGCCTGATCGTCATCTGAATATTTCCTAAGAATTTGAGGCGTTAAACAAGCACATTTCTTTTGCCAGCGAAAGAACATTTTATGACAGGGAGATGAGTGAAGCAATAGACCCATGCCTTTGCTTACCACCCTCACCAGGTAGATTATAACGAAACTAAATTAGTAAAATTTTCTAAAAATTTTAGAATGCCTACTAAAGATCTAGATCTATATCTAGATTTAAATCTTTGTCTGTCAGTCTGTCTCTCTCTCTTATTTTTTTTTTTTAAGGGAGAGGGTGGGGCTATTTTTGGCAAGACTTCCGAATGTGCAAACCTAAGCTGCCAATATAATCCAATACTATTGAGTAGCCTATTCATTAGATTTTCCACAAGTTTGTAACAAATACCGTGAGGTTTTCTTTTGAATGAAAATATAACATCAGTAAATTTTTCTTATTTTTCTTAATAAGCCCTTAAACTGTACCTAGTTGACAAAATTGCCTTCATTTTGTCATTATTATGGAATATTGCTCGCATGCATAATTGGGAATCTTTCCATTTTTCTTTAGATCTAGATCTAGGCAATGTAGGTAGATGTGAAATCTAGATGTGGATGCAGTGCTAATAAATCTAAAAAAGCTGACGAATATTAAAGCTCATTTTAATAAGTAAAATAGTGTTAACTAGAAGTGCTATCCCTCCTTTCTTCTTTTGTGTTAGAGTTTTCCTTTTTGAACGTATTCCTTGTCTTTTGCTTATCTGCCCTTATTTGTCTCCAATCTTAGTTTTCTTTCACATTACATCAAAAGAAAAAGTAATTATCATTCTCAGACACTCTTTTTTCCCCCTTTCCAGGCCTCTCCCCACCCCCACCCCCCTAATATGTACAATTTCATAATGTTTTTTTTTTTCATTCTGTTCATGCAAATACAAGTGGAGAGTTATCCCCTTCATAAAGCTGCACGGGAGGGAAGGTATAAGGATTTAAAGAAACTGTTGGATTCAGGAAAACATGATGTTAACCTTGCAACCTTTGAACTTGTGCGACCTTTGCATGAGGCATGCCTAGCAGGCCAGTTTGAATGCACTGCACTTCTTATCAAGTATGGAGCTGATGTGAGAACCTTTCCTCTGGCTTCTACAATATAATAAATCTTGAGATCAGTAAAAATGAATCTAAAAAGTTGCCTTTTGGACATTTTAATTGCTTAGCCTGAAAATAATATATGTTCTTTGTAATGGTGAAAGCTAGATAGAGATATGTTGGAATTAATTCTACACCAAGAAATTAAGTCCATTTAAAAAGCATTTATATCAAGGAGAAAAACAATTGACATTTCTTTTCTCAAAAGTTTTAAACATGACATTCAACTCGTTAGGACCGATCTAAAGACATATTAAGTAAGTATGTTTGTGGCAGTTTCAGCTGTTTTAATTATAGGTACCGTTATCACAATTTCAAATTTTACACCGAAATTCAAGCATAACCTTTTGAGGAAATTTGAAGTGTTTGAATCTTTGATTCACTTAATATCTGTTTGGATAGGGGTATTGTCCAAGCTACAAATCACTCTTTTCCATAGCAGTTTAAGGCCATTTTGCTGAAAAAATAAATAAAAAAAACCCAACAAATTAAACATCAAAGTTTGCATTACACATATATTTGGAACATGAAAAATTTGTGTGCTCCAGACCTTATTCATTTTTTACTTTTTAAAGATTTTTTATTTCCTCTACAGTTGAAACATGAGAAATTTGTGTGCTCCAGACCTTATTCATTTTTTACTTTTTAAAGATTTTTTTATTTCCTCTACAGTTCTTCAATTTTCATCTTATCTCTCAGATAAAAGATTGTGTTTGAAAGAGCAAAAAATATTGTATTTTTTCATGACATTTTGCAACCATTTGATCTGGAGGTACTATTTTCAGTGAAAAGTTTCTACCTGTTTTTTGCAATCAAAAGAAGTTCATCATGTGATGCTTGTGTAGTAAAATGTTCAAATGATCTCCACTTTTGCTTTTCACATGGTGTACCATCTGATTTAATTTAAGTATGCACCATTAGCTCCCAGTTCTGATTCTGTTGATCTCTATTACAGTTGGGACTAATCTTATTGATCTCTCAATGTTTTGTGACAGCTCACACTCTTTGAGCCATACCTTATTTGTTTTGTAAAGAGAATTGTAAAGCTTAACACTACAAATATAATATATGTGGCTCGTTCTCAGCATTAAAGCATTAAAGGTAACCTGGCAATCTAACCCATTTTTTTTCACATTAAAATTACAATTTTTGTCTTTCAAACAATGAAAAGATAGGCTAGTTGAAAGTGCCAAATCTTTCAAGTTTGGATTATTGGTTAGAAAAATTTTAATTGATTGAGCCCAAATTTTCCTGAATGCATAATCTAGAATTACAAATTTTCGCCTATGGCTAAATTTTTACTGCCCTAAATTGTGTCTGGAAAAAAATGTTTAAATCTAAAAGTTGTTACACAACAGTGACCATAATAAGTAATAATATGTACATATTTATCTATCGACAAATTTACAGGTAAATTTGCGAAACATTGATGGTGCTACAGCTCTTTGTGATGCTTGTTCCAATGGATGCATCCTATGTGTGCAGTTGCTGTTAGAAAATGGAGCAAATGTTAATCCACCTTTTCTTTTGACCACACCTGTTCATGAGAGTGTGCTCAAAGGTAAGTGAGCCTGTAACTATAGCACATAAGTATCGTTGTGCACTAAGGTAAAATATCAACATATGAGATATCTGTGTTGAGATCAGTGTAAATGAGTCGCATGGTGCATTTTTTTCTCCAGATTTTTTAAGGCTTATTTTTGTGAGCTCAGCAACTGAGAAATTTTCATAAAACTATACTAGTTATGTGCCTAATTGTAGTGTTTGAAGTCTATTAAGAGGATAGGGATAGAAACAGAATTTCAATGAATTTTTCTTAAGTTTTGAGATTTTTTTTGCATCCAACTCATTAGGATTGTTCCCC
>BLXT01007928.1:1786331-1798155 GCA_019648995.1 Plakobranchus ocellatus
CAGTAAACGCACCAGTTACTTAATTATTTGCAAAGAAAGACAGTTCATAGAACGCAGATATTCCGGTACATCTGAAATCTAATAATAAATGGATTCGTTTCGTCACTCAGCAATAAGATATTCTTATTGCGTCGGTTGGTAAAGTACGCTAAGCACATAATGTATTTACTACTGAAGTAAAATGTAAACTTTTTGAGTTTTATAGATTGTAAACGGCTTATGATTGTTTAAACTATAAAAGTTTATGTTGGAAAAAACTTTATGCTGGATTTGGCAACTATTTCCTTTGTACTTACTAAAAAAAAACCAAAACAAACAAAAAATAAGCTTACGTTTCTATTACGATTATATCAAACCGCATATTTTAACATTTCTTAGCTCTTCAAGTTCTAATACTACAAGAAATGTTAATATAGCCCCTTTATTGTTTGTTTTAATTGTCTTTTTCAGGTTATTACAGTTACAGAATTTTCATGAAAAAAATAATGTAGTGGAAATTGTTTCTATATTCTTGAGGTCACCATAAGAGGATTGAAATCAATGGAACACCAAGAGAGCAAAAACAATAAACAGCAATAATTATTCTAACCTTTCCCTTTCGAGTAAGAGGTGTACTATGGCGGAGCTAAAAGTAACTGGAGCCGGTACAGGTTGTCAAAACGTGACATCCAAAGATGTGGAGTCTGGTGTTGGAGGAACGAGCTCTGGCGGAGGAGATGAGGGACAGAGAAAGCGGTCAGCCTGGGACTCCAAACTCCAGTATCTGTTCATGGTTGTCTCCTTTGCTGTGGGCTTGGGAACTTTCTGGAGATTCCCGTTCCTCACACAAAAACACGGAGGAGGTAATAAACGTATTTTTTGGCAAACTTATAACAGTATAAATTATAGAAATAGGCGTTTGTAAAATAATTACTTGTGCTGTCATTTCTTTACAGAATCCTACAATGCTATTTTCAGTCAACTTGCTTATAAAGCGTGAACCATACGGTTAATGATGTTGATGATTACGTGAAACCATATATTAATTAAATGGAACATATAACATTTCTCAACGAGATGCGGGGTTTATTTCAACATTTACAGTTTCCCAGGATTATCTGACTACAGACTTTAGATCTCTAATAGACACATCACATACACAAACTTCAGTATATTCAACTCTTTTACATAAACTTTAAGTGAATGTCAAATTAATTGACAGCATCTCCAAAAGAGCAATCAACACAAACAAATACCCTATGTCTTGATTTTAATGTTATACACATGCGCATGAAAATGCATTCCTTTCGGACTGTTACAATCGCAAAAACGCTAACGTTACTAGCTAGTCTGATAGCCACGTCATGTGTCTAATAAAACTGTGAATGGTCAAGATACATTTGTGAAGAAAACGAGGTTACGAAATTGCTACAATAACAATGGCCGGGATTTCATGACCGCCTTCCACTAATGAGACAATATCCGCACAAACGAAACGTACCGATAAAATTCCACACCATCTAAAATCACAGAGTGAAAGGTATTGTACCTTTATAAATCTTGTGAAAATATTTTGAAATCAAATAAAAACTTTAAAAAAATACTTTGTAGACTTTATAGGGCAGGCTTAAAAGATTTCAGAGATGATTGATGAGAAGAAAGAGGTTTATAGAAATAAATCATTCACTATAAGTGATTTGTTTGTAAACAGTGTAAGCGACTCTACTGTTCTCCTTCTAGTTTATACAAATCTCGTGATGAATGTGTTCAGTAATCTATCAATGCCCAACTATGGTCTATTGTTAGATAATTGTTATTATAATATTGAAGTTAGGTGAGAATATCGGTTCATTGCTCTCTAACAATCTTGATCAATCTCAATGCCCAACTATAGTCTATTGTTAGACAACTGTTATTATCATATTGAAGTTAGGTGAGAATGTTGGTTCATTGCTCTCTAACAATCTATAATATTGAAGATAGGTGAGAATGTTAGTTTATTGCTCTCAAACAATCTTGATCAATCTCAATGCCCAACTATTGTCAATAGTTAGATAACTGTTATTATAATATTGAAGTTAGGTGAGAATGTTAGTTCATTGCTCTCTAACAATCTTGATCATTCTGCTGTAGCCAAATGTAAAACAGTATCTTCCATAAAGTTAACACTAACGATACTAATCTTTAATTGGCTAGGATAGCATTTTCACCTTCACGCTGCCCCTCCCCAACTCTTTACCGCTTCTTCCTCGGCCCTGAAACAGGTGCATTCCTCATCCCCTACGTAGTGATGATGTGCATTGAGGGAGTCCCCCTACTGTACCTCGAGCTGGCTATTGGGCAGCGCCTTCGAAGTGGCTGTGTAGAAGTATGGAATCAAATCCATCCGCTGCTAGCAGGCCTTGGACTAACAACAGTAGTCGCGTGCCTTTGTGTGGGCATTTACTTTCCTGCCATCATTATGTGGGTCTGCTTCTATCTTTTTCACTCCTTTCAGGTCGGTTATTAATCATTATGCCTTTACTTTATACTGTTATCTTTGTATATGGAACTAAATCAAGTGCATTGATTATATATAATATATTGTTGCATATCTACAGAGAGTGCATAGAGATTCGAAACAAGCGCGAGTCAATATTTCCGAAAAAAGCCATTAGAAATATGTTGTGAGCTACACAAGAACTATTCCTATAATTGCCTTTTAAAAATCATGAAGCGACATTTTTCCAAGGCAGTGCATAAAAGATTCATTAAGCCCAACACAAATAAGCTTTATCCCCGACACAATCACCCTATTACAATTTATTGTCATAAATATCGAGCAAGGTAACTAATCTCTAATCTAGGCTTAACGTTTTCTCAAAACAACAGAGAGAAACATAACCATTTACCTCTCGTTGATGCGCTTAATACGAGAGAAGAAGGGCGGAAATGTTGTGCTATAGTAATTACATGTTTTCATACCCTAAGAAGATCAGGCTTGGTTCAAATTAATGACATTTTTTAAATAGAGTAACAATATCTCTTATGTTAATTGACTTTATCTTATTACTACCTTGATTTCTATACTCAATTAAAAAAGAGGATCTTCTGGGGTTTATGTTCCTCCACTCAAATCTGTTCTCTGTGAATCTTATAATTTTGTTGTTGTTACCATTTCTTATTATTCCCATGAGTAAAGACTTGCCTACCTCTATTGCGTCTACTTCCACAGAGCCCTCTCCCCTGGTCTGACTGCCCCGTATACACAACAGAGGCAAACCTAACACAGCCAGAGCCAGCGTGTGATCTGTCTGACCCTGCGTCCTATTTCTGGTACCACAATGCCCTGAAGATCTCACCAGGCATTGACCACCCAGGTGGCTTTCAGTTGGAGATGCTGGGCTGCCACATCCTAGTCTGGGGTTTGCTCTGTCTTTGTGTCTCTAAAGGGATCAAATCCTCAGGCAAGGTGAGTTTGCAATTAAAAGTAAAGTGGGTTCCACGTATAGTCCAAGCATCGGGGAACCAGGAGTAGGATTCTGATTGTTCTTGGCACACGGCATTATGAGGTAGTTCGCTTTTTCTTTCCTCGCTGCCTTTACTTTCGCCGAGTCTTAAAAGACCTAGCTATCCATTTGATGCTAGGTGGACACGGAGGAGCAATGAAAAATGGATTTGGCCCGGACTAGGATCCTCCCACTTGGTAGCCAACTGCCCTACCAGATGAGCCACCGCTCCTCCTAGTTTGCAATTAGGACGTGAAAAAGTGGCGGGGATGCAGATATCAATCTACTAAGTAAAGTGGGTCCCACGCTAAGTCCAAGCATCGGGGAATCAGGGATAGGGTCTTATTGTTCTTGCACACGCCATTAAGAGTTAGTTTGCCATTGCTTTCCTCGCCGCCTTTACTTTCGCCGGGTCTTACGAGACCTAGCAACCCATTAAGTGCTGGGTGGACACAGAGGAGCAATGGAAAATTGACTTGGCCCGGACTGGGATTCGAATCTCGAACCTCCGGCTTGATAGCCAACTGCCGTACGAGATGACCCACCGCTCCTCCATCAACCTAGTATAAAGAGATAAGCATCTATCAGTACTGGGAAGTTTTAGTTGTTCCCAATGTCGGGTTGTATTTGATACGATGACGAAATTAAAAATATGCTATATGACAAATGCAAAGAGAATAACAGTCATAGGGTTATGATGATGATGATGTTGTTGTTGCCGTTGTTGTTGTTATGTTATTTTGTGGTTATTGTTTAAGATGATAGGATGATGATGATGATATTGATGATGATAATGAGAGTGAAAAAAAAACAACAATATCCCCATTTACTGTAGGAGCGGTAGAGGCAGCAGCAGCCGCAAGCGTAGCAATAGTCGCAGTTAATATTATAAGTCAGTAATATTTATTTGAGCTTTTCAGAGATCATAAACGAAAACTCAATATAGGTCTCTTAAGGAGGTTGTAGAGGAAAACTAGATCTAGACCTGTTTAGGCTAACATGTGTTATATATTGCCTATGTGTAGATACCAGATCTAGGGGAGGCGCCTGTGTGTTGCTCCTTAAGTTGTCAGATACAAACCTATACTGCCCGACCTTGTAAGCAACAAATGTTATTTCAGGGGGCACGTTTTATACATAGAGTGTTTATTCGGGCCACAGAAAAAAGAAGCGATTTGACTGATACTTGTTTTTAGCACGTTACGCTATTTAGTCCTTTCCGTTTCTTAAGTTTATTTTCAGATTTTAAAAGAATCTAGCGACGTAATTTGTATTGTTCAGTCCTCTTGTTACATAAAGTGCTCATTTTTTTTATTTTCTTGAAAGTAGAAATAGTGTTTATAACAGGAAGGCTGGTAGAGAGTAAAAAAAAAGTAAGTGGCTTGCTTGTTTTCTTTTATAATTGAGTTTTAGATTCTGCCCGGTGCCTTTAAGAGGAATCTTGTGAGAATGTTTATTTTCCCGATCCAATAGGTGGCCTATGTAACAACATCATTGCCATACGTGGTCATGGTTATCTTCTTTATTCGAGGCATCACACTGAAAGGTTCGGTCACAGGCATTACTCATATGTTCACACCTGAGGTAAGCGCTGTCAAGAAGGGAATAGAGACTATAGGACACTAGCATTACCTTTAATTTCATAAAAAAAAATATCAGGTTATAATACAAGATTACAAAGTAAAGGAGTTGGATATACACAAGCTTAGGGAGAGAGAGANAGAGAGAGAGAGAGAGAGAGAGAGAGAGGGAGAGAGAGAGAGAGTGAGAGAGAGAGAGGCAGAGATAAGGATATATACAGAAAAATAGAAATATACATAGAGAAAAAAAATAAAAAGATAATAGATACTCAAAGCAAATGATGGAGAGATGAAGAGAGAGGGAGAAAGAGAGGGCGAAAGAGAAAAAGAGCGATAGTGATATATATATATATATATATATATATATATACATATATATATATATATATATATATATATATATATATATATATATATATATATATATATATATAGAGAGAGAGAGAGAGAGAGAGTACAGATTTAAGAAGTTAGGAAAAATAAGCTCGACCTTTCCTGATTAACGATGGCTAGGGGATAAAAACCAAACAATCGCCGAATAGGCTAGTTTGTGTAACGGATTTTAAAGTTTTCTACCTTTGTTTTGAAATAACTAATTCATTCCTCCCAGATGAAAGACCTTCTCCAATTACAACCATGGTTCGACGCTGCCTCCCAGATTTTCTTCTCCATCGGTGTTGGCTTTGGTGGCCTGATTGCTTTCGCAAGCTACAGTCCCATGCACAACAATATTTTCCGAGACGCCATTTTGGTCTGCTTCGTCAATGTCATCGTGGCAGTCTTTGGATCAGCTGTCACGTTCTGCATCATTGGATTCAAAGCCACTGTAACATACGAGCGCTGCCTAGACCAGTACGTGAGATAATAGTCAAGTTTTCAATCCTTGAGATTTTTCACAGGGACTATCCTGTGTAATGACCCGAACAGGCTGCCTACCGACATGATCTATGCATGTAAATAATATAAAGTAGAATGTCCACTCGCAATGCAGAGTCTTCTTATCTTGTAAACAAAATTAGCTTTTTATAGTCTATATGCATAGTGAATCCAAATGGCATCTTCTGAGGTAACTTGACAAATAGCGGCGTAAAGTTAAAAAGATATAATTACTTTAAACAGTTTGCGTAGGAGTGCACCTACTCCATTAAGATCTGGTCTCGTGCTTGAATTCATGTGCCGGAAAAAGCAAAGGCAAGATATCGTCAGATGAAGGTTAAGTCAAATAAATGTTGAAATAAAACAATGATATTTTCTTGTCCGAGTGGCGCCCCAATGCAACCTAGCCATTATTATGTGTGAGTAAAAGTTTTTATCAATACTCTCTGTCCAGCTTTGTTTAAAGTATTGGAGAACCGCTAAATTTTGATTTTTTTACTCATATTCCCCTTACGAAATCAGCAACTGATGAGAAAAAAAATTTCACCCAAGTTTTATGTAGTCTTCTGGGAAATGTTAAGGTTGCCAAATCGTATATAAAGACAACAAATGTAATCCTTTGGCAACTGTCTGACCTCTCCACCAAGAAATTGAAGGCTAAAGAATTGTTTTACATTAATGTAGGTTCTTCTGCGTCTAGAAAAAAGTTCCTACCTCTGAGCAGCACCGCGACTATGTTGGTACTGAGGTAGAAAAGCCAGGTTATCATGCTATTCGTCTAGAAAAAAGTTCCTACCTCTGAGCACCGCGACTATGTTGGTACTGAAGTAGAAAAGCAAGGTTTATCATGCTATTCTGGCAAGATATGAAATCCCTTTCATTATCCCGTCATATCTCTACAATGTGAGTAAACCAGTTTTGAAGTCTCTAACAGAATGGGTTGCCAGGCACCGGTCAGTCTTCCAAAAAGATAATGACATTCTATGCAGTTCCTCGAAACTTCTTGGATCTAATGGGAGACTTTTGCTACATCTGCTAACTCCCCTTTTTGCAGCGAAGTAAAGACCGTTCCCGAGTTAGCATCGAGATTCGGTTCTGTAACTGTACAGTGGTACGTTTCATACATCTTGACTATACTGTATTTATAAGTAGTAAAGAATAAACAGAAAATCCAAAGATTAAGCGTTTCGCCAATAACAATGACTGAAATATTTTAGAGAAATGTTGCAAAACTCCAAGGTTTTGTACTAAGTACATGTACCTCGTATACTATTCAGAGCTAAATCCCAGTCTATCTAGTCAATAGATCAAAGTCATCATCAAAACCTATTTCGATATATCGAGGAACATCTAACGATCGGGCTTGTTAATGTCGAAATGATATACCACTAGGTCAGGGGTGGGTATACAAAATCAAATCTTTTAATCTTCAGCATTCGATCTACCTTCAAAGTGTCAGAAATGGCTTGTAACTATTGAGAGTGTCAGAACACAGTACAAAAAAAGGCAACAAGAACAACAGGGTCTGTTTTAAAAGTAAATCATCGATCTAGAGATTGCCCATGAGATGCTTTATTTTTTATTGTAAAGAAATTCTTAAGAGGAATTGTTAAACTTTATATGTAAACTATCTTTACAATAAAGTCGATTATTTAGGTAGTGCCGCCCTCTTCTACTCTGGATTTCCTGTGCATCAAACTTTAATTTGTGGAACTTTTGAGCCCTTACTCAACTTCATATATGTCTACCTTAATCGCATTAAAGATGAAACGTGGCGTAATTTGTATATGGAGACATCCTAGATGATTATAAAAAATCAAATGGCATCAATATCCATAATTATGTTTCATTATACTATTTTGTTATTGCAAAGATATTTTGATCTCTTATCTCTTTATTTTGCTTGTAGTTTGCTAAGACCACATTTCTCAAATCTCTAGTAACATTGAACTTCTAGAGGGTATCTGCTCCAATGGAAGCCTTTCTGGTGCCATTTGTCACGGGCACAACGTCTCTGTCCCTATAACACGACAGATGTTCGAGCAGGAGTTTATGGACAGGATACCAGAGTTTGAAAACCTGACCCTTCCAGATCAGACGTTCCGATACTGCAATCTGCAGGATGATCTGAATGAAGTAAGTGCAGCTGCCTGATTGACGGGATCATTATCATCATCATCAACTGCCTACACGTTTACACTCTTACCGCCCCATAAACCCTAAAGTCTTCATTTCATGTCGAATAAATGTTGATTTTCTACATTTGTTTAGTTCTTTTCCATCTCCATACTACTTGTGCGGGAGCAGGTCTACTCTTTGGTCTTACGTTAGAAAAGATTGGAAAAGTAAGAACATTCAAAGGAAAGTTTAAAATAAAACTGTATTGCACACACACACACACACACAATATATATAATATCATTAATATGATTCATGTGTATGTCAACATTTTAATTTGACCAGACACGTTCAGAAGTGTCAAATAGCGAAAAGTAATATAAAAAAAATTTAATATGTCGCAAAGAGGTTTTTAGAGACTTCACACGTTTTATGTGATTTGTAAAGTTGAATTCACCCAAATCAAATTACTCTGGTAATGAAATCTGTTGGCTTTATATTTCTCATCAATATTGGGTCAGAAATATCATTTAAAAAATGTGCCGAATAATTTAATAGGGAAAACATATTACTTCCGCCATCAAGATTTTATTGGAAAAATCACGGAGACATAGCTTCACCCTTTTTCCTCTGGTCAAAATTGTACATATTTACAGTATTCGAAAAGATTACAGGCGAATAAAGTTTATTGGACGCTACGATTCGATTATTCCTCGACAGGTGAATTGCGGTATTGTTGTCTCGTATCTGTTTCACTGTCTAACTGTGCTTTCTTCACTTATCTTTTTTTGCCGCTTTCGAGCTGAGAATGATGAACTTTTCAAATCTCCAAAGAATGTTCAAAACCTTCTTGTCAAAGCTTTCAAAGAATTCAATGTTTCTCATGAGCTGAAGGTTAGCTTGCTTTGGTTTAGTTCAGTCAAGGACATTCTCTTCGGACCCATAGATTTGTCTCTGATAATGATGGCGTTATTCTGGTTGTAAGGATTGTATCTTCATAAAAAAATACACCATTTCAAACCTAAAGTTTACGACTGCAATTGTGTGAAAGAGAGAGGATTCTTACCTTTCTGTTCGCATGGAAGAAAAAAGGATGGGATTGCTAAGAAAAACACTGGCAGTCCTCAATGAGCTGTACATTTACCATAATCCTTCTTTGTGATGCTTTGCAATTAAACTGTTGTTGCCTACAACTTACAATGATCATCCTCGCCTAAAACAATTCGGCTGTCTGTATTAACCATGAGGTGGCGAGCTGATTCCGAAACATGCTAAAAATACAAAGGTTTATGATATGCTCTGCGGTACTACTGCTTGCAAAAGTTGATCTAACCCCTTCAAAAGTATATTAAACGAAAATTTGTATTCTCTGTAGTAGTCACTTCAACCAAGAGAAAATTGATATTTATAACGATCACATGTCTGTTACTTTTAATTTTTTTTCTTTCAGGTTGTAGAGGGCACAGGCCTGGTGTTCATAGTGTACACGCAAGCGATCAACGAGTTCGGGCCGTCTGCGCCATTCTGGTCTGTGGTGTTTTTCCTCATGTTGATGTCAATGGGTATTGGCGCCATGTTTGGGAACTTGGAATGTTGGCTCTCAGCTGTCTATGATATGAACTTGTGCCCGCGGATGAAGAAACGATGGGTAATCTCATGTAAGAGTTCTGGCCGTAGGTTAGCATGAATTACGCTAGAACTAATCTCTCTTTATATAATAATCATATAATAATATATGCTGTAATACTCCTTCAAGTATTTAAACAGGTCGAAAGCTAGATGTAAGAGAAGATTATAAAACATTACTTACGAACACCGTCTGGGTCTACGGCTTATTTAGGTGCGATAAAATAAAAACTTATGAAATTATAAGGACTTTTAGTATTAGCCCAGATGTAGGAGTAATCTAGGCATAAGTGTAAAACGTTTCAGCTGCAAACATAAAAAAATGTAACTTAGATCTAATTTAGAAGAATAAGTATAAAAAACTAATTCCTTACAAATCGTAATCTCCTATGCTGTTATAAACTTCGTCCACCTACATTCATCGTTTTCTGCCCAGGTTTCCTGTGTGGTTTTTGCTGTTGTATTGGACTTCTGTTTGTGCAAAGGAGTGGCTATTACTGGGTGGGACTTTTCGACTCCTTTTGCTCATTCTATCCTTTGGTCCTGATTGCGTTTCTAGAGTGCATTGCTGTGGCATGGGTCTTTGGTGTAAACAGGTAATCAATTCCTCCTCTTACTTTAATGCAATTACATGTAAAACAGACTCGGAAACAATATTATGATTATTTATTCTCTGTCTGTCTGTCTATCTGTCTGTCTGTCTGTCTGTCTTTCTGTCAGTCTGCATGTCTGTCTGTCTGTCTTTCTTTCAGTCTGTCTGTCTGTCTGTTTGTCTCTCTCTCTCTCTCTTTCTCTCTCTCTCACACACATCTTCCCTAAGCAGTCAAAGTTGCTTCAGCATGCATCAACAAGTATACAGAATTGCATATTTTGCATCTATCCTTTAGTTCATATCAACTGTCTTTTTTCAAATCGAAAATCATGCACGGTGAAATACGCCTGTATTTTTTTTGGCCAAATGTCGAATTTGCGTGTAATCTGGTAACAATTCGAGAGCTTTGAAAGCTTTTCAGAATTTTCCAACGCTTAATAAAAAAATGAAATCTTTTGCAAATACAGTGATTTAAGCCATGATATACATGGGGAAAAACTTCGGCTTGTTTTTTTTTTTTTTTTTTTTGGTAAATCTGGAAACGTCTTGTTGCTAAAAACTATTCCTCCTTGGCAGATGATAATAGATGACATGTACACTGAAAGAGAGATTTGATATTGAAATTACAACTGTACCTTTTTCACACAAACCAGAACTCATACGAAAATCTTTATGTTAAGGCTCCCGACACAATCGAAAGGCAAGAAGAGGTAGATACTTTACTGCAGATCAACAGTAGCAGTACGCAGCAAAAAAAATTATAAATCCTTAATGGCATTTTGAGACACATTAGTGTTGTTTTAAAAATGATGATAGCCAATTGCAACTTTTAAAGCTAAGCTTTCAACAGTGATTCAGTATCTCTATCCTCTCGTAAAATCTAAAGAAAAAAAAGGGCACACCTTTGATATGAATTATTGTGATGCACCGATAGCTAAAGACCGTCAAGTGATCGATCGCAAAATAACCCGCACATAGAGACAGGTTGGTATTCAGAGCTTCATAATGTCTCAGTTGAGGTCTTTAAAAAGAAGCTCTAAATTCTGCATGAGAGCCAAGAAAGCTATACATCGCTGATGAAAAACCTTCTGAAAAAATTTCTATGCAAATTCGAAAAATAAAAGACCCTCTGAACCTCTAACAACTCCAATGGAGATTGGGATGTCGAAGACCAGAAGTTGATTTTAGAGGTAAACTGTATCATAGTGCAATATCTAGACATGCAATTTGCTATCGAAATAGGATAGTTTTAGTGTTATGACTAGAAAACATGTAAAATAAATCTACTCAAAGCTAATTCTCATTATGACCGCTGTACACAATACTCCCTTCTGGTCCTGCAGATTTGCCGATGAAATCCAGTGGATGATTGGCTTCAGACCGAATATAATATGGCGCATGATGTGGAAGTTTGTCTCGCCCGCCGCTCTCCTTGCCATGTTCGTGAGCTCTCTCTTCTTGCAGTTCTCTGAACCTATCACCTACAGAGCGTACAACGAACAGACGGTGAATAACTATAATTATCTTGTATTTAGTCAAGAGTTTATCATCATCATCATCATCAT
>BLXT01007928.1:1977527-1987853 GCA_019648995.1 Plakobranchus ocellatus
GATAAGCATACCGCTTAAGTCGGCCAATAGCGACAGAGAATAGCTAGACAGCAGACACATAGACAAAGAATAAGATTATACATTTTTTTTTCAAATTTTCGAAACCTTTCTTCAGATTCATCAAAGCTTTTTTTTTTTTAAATGTAATTTTTTTTCTTTTACATTTATTTATAATTTTATTATGTATATATAAATATATATATATATATATATATATATATATATATATATATATATATATATATATATATATATATATTTTTTTTTTTTTCCTACGCAGTTTTGCATTAGCCAGAGACATGACTTGACTTTGGAATGAATGCGAAACCTTACCCCTCTTATGAATAATTTTTGCGTGGAGATAACTTTATTCATCTCTCTGAAAAACATGATAAGATGAACCAGGTGGGTTACAGGTCACAGGCAAACGCAAGACTTGATTCTGAGCGAATCAATAATATCTCATTTTGCCACCAAACTCTTTGCTTCGTGTTCCACAAGAGTGAATCACCAATATGATCATAATAATTATTTTTGAGGGCATAAAAGTCATCAATTATTGTAATTCTATTCTAAAACCGGTTCATAATTTTTTTTCTAAATATGCGTTTTTATATTGCAATCATTCTTTTAGAGTTTACGAAAAGAGAGAAAAGAGAGACCGATTCTCGAATAAACATAGGAGAATTAGAAAAGTGTCCTGAATTTTTTTCTTGGCGTGCGATATTGTGATTTAGTTTTCCTTATCATTCGCCAGTAGTAGGTAGCCATTATGTATCTGTGTTTGTATGTATGTTCATAAAGGCCTATAGGTACAGAATAATAAATTGAACATAAGATTAATTATTTCGGATGTATTCTTGTATGGCCCAGGCAGAGAACGAAAGTTACAAAATTCTTAAAATAACGACCTCTATCGCACAGGTAAAGTCTCTATTGATTCCATTTAATCTCTTCACATTCTATAGTCTCTCATGCCAGACATTCCCATTTTTATCGAAATATTAACAATAACATTAAAGCTTCATCAAATTAACGATCAAAAGATCTCAAGGTGGGTTGAAATGATTAATTGTTGAAGCAACAACAAGACAAGATAATAATTGTGCTCTACAAAAACTAACACAAACTATGTAACTAAGATGTAACAAAACAATTGCTTTTCACCGATTCGATTTCACAATGTTGGTCGTTTTACTTCAAAAACAAAGATTTAATTATCTTATTCAGATCATATTTCAATCATATTACACGCTAATCATTGAAGTTTCCAATTACAGCTTTTGATTGACGCAAGTGATACATTTTTACAAGAATCTGATATTGAGCATCAGGCAAAACTATGCTAAATGCGCATACAAAGATTGTTGTATTCAAAATCGCTCAGGGGAAAAAGAATACAAATTGGTATGTGATTATACATGTCTTTTTTCAGACAGGATTGTTATCAGAAACGTATTATCGAAACCTAAGCCCCTTGTAGTTGAAATTATCCTCTTAATCGACCAAGCGACGGTGGAAACAGAGATTTCGAAACTAAACTCGTTTTTTCAAAATTTGCACTTACATGAGTATTCCAGGACAATGACGACATTGGTTTGGCTCGCGGTCTCGAAATAGATTTTGATTAAAGATTCCATAGGAAAAAAAGTATAATCATCTTAATCTTCAATTTGAAGCCAAAAGAAATCAGAACTTTTTCTCTGTCCCATTTTGATACGGGAAAACCCATTCCTCATCACCAGACATCATCTTTTTGCACTCGGAACACATTAAAATTGCCTTTATCATCAACAACAACAACACCAAAAATAACAAAACAAAAACTCTTAAAATGATATAATGGTATTTCTTTCTAAATTGATTTAAACAGTGTTACTGAAAATATTCAAAGGTACATTAAAAGTAAAATAATCGAATATTTTGAAAAGGATATTGTTACTGCGCCTTAAAAAACCTTCTGTTAGTTTCGAACAGGTTCATTGTCTAAATTAGAACCTGAGGAAAGAGACAGACAATGAATCTCACTGTCAGAATGTTGTAATTAAAGGCTGAGAAGTTATTCGTGCAATGTTGTTAGTTATGCTATGTTGGCTTCGTGTCTCAACCGTACATAATTGTCACTGACTAACTTCATAATCTGCTTTTTTTTTTTTTGCCCTCAATTTGTTCAGATTCTTGAAATTATAATTCGAAGTGGTGATTTCTTATAGTCGCATTTTCTTTTAAGAGAACCAGAAAAAAGTGTACGAAGAATCGTCGTGCAAATGTTTGACATGTATTATTTTGTTCATCGAATCTGAACATTTCGTTTTTTTGGTTGGCGCAGGATGAATCAACAAACACCTCAGCTCCCGGCCAAAATAACTCATCAATAACCCTAACAGTTGAGAAACAGAACAAACGCATGGAATTCGGGAAAAAGACAAAAACAAAAGACTTTGTGCAGCGTAAACAATAATGGGATGTTTTTTTTTTCTTTCGTTCATTTTCCTTTATGTTCCTACAGACATTTATCGTAATCATGGGAGATTTTCTGAAAATTGTACTTCTAGAAAATGCTAGAGTGGCATCGAAATTTCCTTTGCGTTTTTTTTTCTTTTTCCGCTCATGTTTCACATTTCCTTGTAGAAATCAAAATTCTGAGTAGAGGAATTTGAAATTAAAGGGCATGAAAGCCAACAAAATTATATTGACGGTAGAAGAGGTGGTGTCAAAAGAGAAGTAGAAAGAAAAAAAAAGATGAAAAAGTTATTTTGAAAAAGTAAACCAAATCACAAAGTGTGTTAGCTCAGGTCACGACTTCCCGACAAATCTGATAGCTCCACACTGGAAATCCTATAGAGATGGCTGGATCAATGCGGCTTTTAACAAGAGCAGTGGGGAAAAAATAATCTTTTATTTTTTTATTTCAATATGTATTACTTTCATAGAGCAACAGAGAAGAAGAAGATCGGAAAATATTATGTGAAAATAGCTGGATTTTTTTTTCTTTTTGAAAGATACACTAAATAAATAAATTCAGTTACTAAACCTCAGCCTTCATAGCACTGAACGGAGGCGATAAAAGCACTTGAAAAAAATTCAAGGTATGAAAAAAGAGACAACAACAAAAAAATTATGCCTTCTAAGATTGTGACATTTTATTAAGTCTTGGTGCTTGACAGTTGGAATCTGACAGTGATGATCAAAATTGAAAAGTCAGACAAAAGTAACAGTCACACAAGGTTCAGCGACTTTCATGAGGAAGCGAGAGAAATAGAAGAAATGTACTGGGTGGTTATCAAAATTACGAGACGAAGTTTTTCACCCTCTAATGAATAATGACAATAATAAAGTATAATTAATTAATTGTCAGGCGGTACCATCTTACAAAACCATAAAGAGTTGAATAATAGTGAAAAGAGTCTTAAACTCGAAAACAGTAAAGAAGAAATCAAAGTTTCGATTTCTTTTTTTTTTTTTTTTTTTTGGCATTCGGTAATGTGAGGCAGTTTCCCTTTGCTTTCTCGCCATTTACAACATCTCAAGGGGACGTCGGTGGCACAGTGATTAGCGAATCCGCCCTGAGATCTCAGGGAACCTTCTGTCGCGGTTTCGAGCCCTGCCATCGGCGCCCTGGTCTGACGGAGGGCCTGAAAGCCTGAGATCACCTTGTTGTTAACTGGCTATATACAAACACCAACCAACCACATCTTAAAATGAGACCAACCTGGTTCTAACTGGACACAGAGGAGCTGATTATCATAATTGGTTGGATTAGACTAAGAATCGAACCTTTGACGTCTGACATGATAACCAAGCGCTCTGCCTATTGCAAAGTTACTATTAAGGTTTACGTTGTAGAACATTTGGCATAAAAAGCTCGTTCCCGTAGAATAAAAAATCAAATTATGATTCTGCGAAACTGTTTCTTAGCGTGAATGATTCATCTAAACAGTCTAGAGAAACTTAAAAGTTTTTCACAAGAGCTTGAAATAATATAAAAAAGGTTTTACATTAACTTGATTCTTAGCTTTTAAAGTATGAAGGATATTAAAAATGCTTATTTTTTTCATTTGAGATTTTCACGAAAAACCTCTTAAAAATTCTAAAGGCCACAATTATTAAAATAAAAACAAGACCTTTGAATGGCTATATAAATGGAAAGCTAAAATGTATCCCTTGCGTGCGCTCAAGTTATTATCTTATTTTTTTTACACGCCTCATAAAAGTGAAAACAAACGGAAGGAAAGCCAGGCTTTCTTGTAAGAGGAACAAAATCTTTGCCTTAGTTTCTATTCTTTTGTTTGAGAGCAATATATTGAAGGTTGAGAAATAACACAGTCATGCAAGCCAAACCAATTCACCGTGAATTGGAGAGAAATCGGGGTAAACATCTAGATCTAGATTGTGTCACATCGCAAGGTAATTTTTAAACGACTAAATTAAAAAAAAAAAAAAAAGAAGTAAATCATATCTTGTCTTTTTTCCCATTTTGTTTTGTTTTATGGATACGGAAAATTGTGCCGCCAGGAAAACTTTGCCACCGAAGACGAAAAAAAAAAAAACATTCTTTAATCTTTACTTCCAGCAAAATTTACCTTGATTCGATCAAGCCCGAAATGTTTCAATTCGATTACATTTTTGATAAACACTACACTGCAGTACTCATTGCCGTAAAAACAAATTTCAGATAGTTACTGGCACAGAATGGATCAACCAAAACTTAACGAGGGAACAATATTGGCGTTAAAATAATTTTACACGGGACAATATATACGAATCGCAGGTGTTTCACTTTAACGAAAGAATATATCTACCAACTTAGGGTATCTTACTGTAATTGACATTACATTTTTTCTGAAGGCTTTTACGTATATTATGCGTCATTCAAATTTTTTGAATTAAATTTAAAGGGTGTGTTGTATATCTTTTTAAAATGAATTGCAATTCCTTCAACTACCGTTGCGCCTTCAAGATCTGTAAACTTATTTGTTTGTCTTCAGAAGTGCGGTTTTATATATTTTTCAAACTCCTACTCAGATTGTATTCGAAAATTGTCAAAATGCCGCAAGAGGTCATTGCAAAGGCACAAGATACATTGTTGAAAACATTGACACTCTCTGGCAAGTTCATAATTTTCTTACGAAGCGTTTTACCAACAATGTCATCAGGTAATATTTATTCCCCCTTTGAAATGTAGTGTAAAGTTCCCTTAGGTTTGGTTTTGCTATAGTTACCATTTGGGCTTGTTTTTTTTTTTTTTTAAATTTTGTTTATATCGCGGCAAAGAAAGCACAAGATCAGATTTTGAAAGGAAAAAGCAAAATATGCTTACAGCAGACAAGACTTTTTTGTTCCCAAGACACAACTTTGTTGCCGTGAGTCGTGCACAATCACTGGATGTCATTCGATACAATCTTCTAATGGACTACGCACAGACAGCACTGTTTGCAAGGGCATTGCACTTTTTACATCTTCAGTAGTCTTTAAAGAATGGGCACCTTGAACAGTAAAATGAACTTGCAAAACGCTGAAACTGTATTGCTAAAAAAAATATGTGAAGCGAAAGAAGAGGAAGAAGAGACACAGCATTAAACAGCGGGAGCTTTACAGGCAGATAAGCTGCTTTGGCTGCAGACAAGAAAATTTCGATTCGGAAAAAAAAAAGAAAACAAAATAACCACATATTTTAAAATAATAAACAACTTGAACTCCAGAATACTGTGGAAATTAAGTCAATGACCTTCTAGAGCAACAGAAAATTAATGTTTAAGAACTGGTCTGGTATCCAAATCTTTGGCGACTGGAATAGGAATCGGATTGGATGCGTTAAAAAACCCTAACAACAAGACTCGGGCTAAGTGGCTCTATGAAAAAAGGAGCAATAGAAACCGACATAAAAGTCTCAAAAGTACAAAAAAAACCCCGAACAGTTTTTACTTTATTTTTTCAGTTCTATAACTCGATTATTGTAATACTCATTTTGAACGTAGTAGCATAGGGCTCGATTCCAGGTATGATGTACTGGACTCTCGATCCTAGCCTCCGCTAGTTCGTTTCAATTATTTTAGACATGACAATCAGATTTTGCCTTTGGCTTCGTAACAACCACAGCTTTTCAAAAATCTCCTCCAAACCCGCTAATTATAAGCATTAGAGACAGTTTTATAACCGGAGCTAGCTAGTCTTGTAGAGAGTTCACAACGATACATAGCTGTAGATTCTATTGCTGGGCATACATTCAAAAACCTGTCAATTTATGACATTACAATAAATAACATATATATATATATATATAATAATAAAAAAATAAAATAAAATAAAACGATTCAAACCTGCATTTTGCGATGCCCCCTCACACACAAACACATACACACACATACACACACACATACACATACACACACATACACAAACATACACACACACATACACACACATATACACACACAGAGCACTGGGATTTGCAAATTCTGAAAGCTATGAATTCTGCTGACCGTGGCAAAATTATATTCAATACAAAAAAGAAACAAAGAAGGGTACGGGCAATGACCTTGTAAGCCGATTTATAATCATGAAGACAGTATGACATAAGCTATGAAATGTATTGTTTCTCTGTCAGTTGGACGATGCCCTGTGTGACCACTGGCCTGTGTGTCCGGACTTGAACACCGAACTTTTTGCACCTAATTGAAGGGAGTTAATACGCACATGAACTGTAGCTGTTAATGTTTAATTTACCAGCTTTCGTCCAATTTGTTTGCTAAGGTTATCCCACTCTTTTGTGTGTTGATATAATCATGTGGCTTCTCCTATCAAAACACGTGGCTCTCATAGGGGCAGATGGTGTCAGGCGTTATATGAATGCACACCAAGGCATATGAAGACAACAGGGTTGTTTTCATAGCTGGCTTTGCTTTGTTTATGTTAACACGTACAAGGTCTGAACCTACAGCGAGCTAGATCGGTTTGATTCAGACTGAGTGAAACATCGTGGGGTCCGAATGTTAACTGACTGGATTATGACATCGAATTAAACTTGTTAAAAAAAATCTTAGTTTTTGTTTTCTTCTGTTTTGCTTGCCTGGTTTGTCATCTCCTTTCATTATTCCAAAAGCCATAATTGTCTGTTATTTTTAAGGATTCAGTATTTTCGTATTTTTTTTTCTTTCCTGTTTTGATCATCTTTTAAAACTCTTGCCATTGCATATATGTGTTTGTGTGTGTTGTGAATATATATATATATATATTTTAATTTAGTTTAATTCGTGCCTGTTTCAAATATACAGCTTTTTAAGTTTATCTTTTTATTGATTAGTTCTCTATTGTGTCTGATTAACAACACAGTTATGTTTTTTCTCCCGTTTCTTATTTTATCCTTANNNCCCCCCCCCCCCCCCCCCCTTTCCCACCCTCCTCCCTCATCCTTTCACTTTCTTACTCCTCTCTCTCTCTCTATTTCTCTCATTCACTTCCCTTGCCCCTTATTTCCGCTAATTAATTTTCTTTTTCCTGTCCATTCCAGTTGTATTCTTTAGTACTCTTGCACCGTTCTATGAACAAAAGCTCGTTTAAGTTCCTCTCTGTCTGACTTTTTAATTAATGTTTATCAAAACAAAATTGTTCGTTAACCTAACTTTTCTCTCTCATTTTCATTTCATAAACCGTGAACATTATCGTCAACCCCCTCTCTCCCCCAACCCCCGCCCGGACCTTTTCTTCCCCTAATTTCCCTAACCTTCCTGACACCATCCACACTCTCAGCATCTAGATTTTTCCATCCGCTCGATGTTTGCATTATACATTACAATTTTTGTTTTAAGTCATCATAAGTATGATAGTGCCACAGATGTGCTGGCAGCTTGTCTGTCAAACTAACACTACTAGAGCAATCTAATATTTTGACATAGAGCATCGCTGTTATGTTCTCTTGCTATTGAACTTTACATAAATGTAGGCGTTTATAAAATCATAATAAACTCTACCCATATGCTTCGTGTTAATTTAGAGCCCAAATTCATGAAAAGGACATATAAACATAGGTATAAATTCCGACGGATACGTTGCAAATATAGCATTGTACAAAGAAACATGCAAGGAATTATTCCTAAAGAGAAGTTTGTTATTTTTAATAGAGAAGATACATTATCAAAAAATTGAATCCTTTAAGCTTTCAAGATCTTTTCCTCCTTTTTTTGTGAAGCCGTAAAGAGATGTTCAGAGACCTATAGTAATATGGATATGTATTGTCAAATACATTTTTTAAAGATTTGTTCTGCTGTGTGTGAGTCCGACTTTCAGATCTTACACTTCAGAATGCAGTTATAGAGTCTAACTTAACCAGACGCATTCTCTCTCTCTCTCTCTCTCTCTCTCTCTCTCTCTTCTTTTCTCTCTCTCTCTCTCTCTTTCTCTCTCTTTCTCTCTCTCTCTCGCTCGCTCGCTCGCTCGCTCGCACGTACTGTAAAAAAATGTGATTTCATTTAATGATATTTGAACGATATTGACACTAACCGGAGAGAATCTATTAAAAGCTGCACTTTTCAAACGCTTATTTTTTTAACGAGAAAATGTCACAGATATTGGCCACACGTTGTTAAGAAAGAAACCTGGTTTTAGCGACGTATCCATAGCGACGCTATCGTAAGCATCGTCAGGTTTTTTTTTTTTCGGCGGCTGTCCCCCTTTCCCCTTAAAAGAGAGATGCTGTCGAATTAAATCTCATTATTCCAAGATGATGAGAACTTTGTTTCTCACAAGCACAAGATTTGAGCAATGGATACACAACATTTTGAAATACTGCTGTAAGATTGACTAGTTTCGTACATTACTTACCGATAACCTTTCGCGATATCTTTGCACTTTTTTGCTTCGGTACAGGTAAGCATGAAGCAACGTTCGCAATCAGCATAAGGATTTTTCATTGAGTTAAATCTTACGAAATACAATAATCATCGACCTTGAGCTGAGGGCGTCGGTGGCACAGTGGATAGCGAATCCACCCTGAAAAGACCCTCAGGCCCCGCTACTGGTACCCTGGCCTGTTAAATGGCCTGAAAGCCTGAGATCACCTTGTTGTGGACTGGCTATAAACGCAAAAACAATCTACCTTAGGCTTTACTGGTGAGTGTTATGCTTTTCTTGTTGTTCATTTTTCTTTGCAAAAGGTAGTTTCTCTTTCTTCTACTTATTTTGCCAGAAATGGCATCTTTGACAACATAGATGTTTTTTATAAATAATTCACATATCATCTGATGATGATTGTTTCCTATTTTCTCTCTCTCTCTCTCTCTCTCTCTCTCTCTCTCTCACTCTCTCTCAATCTTTCTTTCTCTTTGGCCTTATATCTCTTTTTACTCTTTCTTTATCTTTCGCTTGCTAATTTTCTATGTTCCTAATTGTCTCACTCTTTGTCTCCTCTTTTCCTCTTTGTTTCTCTCAATACCTCTTCTTCTATCTTTCCTCGTTCTGTCTGTCTCTTCTCTCTCTCTTCCTTGTCTCTAATGTAAATCTCTCTATGTCTATCTGTCTCTTTCCCTCTCTTTCTTTGCCTGTCTCTCTCTCACTGTCTTGTCTGTCTCTGTCTGTTTCTGTCTGTCTCTTCTCTCTCTCCACCTCTGTCTGTTCTCTGTGTGTTGCTGCCTGTCTGTCTGTATCTCTCCTTCTGATTGTCTGTCTCTCACTCTCTCTCTCTGTCAGTCTCTGTCTCTCTGCCTACCTATCTCTGTCCATCTGTCTGTCCGTCTATCTGTCTGTTTCTCTCTTTCTTTCTCTGTATCGTCTCTTTCCACCTTCCTAGCTCCTTTTTTTAAAGCTCTCAGATGTCGGCAGTGTTTGACCCATTTTCAGTTGTTCGTGCTGTATTTTTCCAAACCAGGCAAACCATAGAAATGTCGAAGTTAAAGCCCATAAGATTTGAGGTTTCTGTGAATCATTTTCTCTTTCTACGGTAATCCATCACAATGATTTATAAATTCCTCTTTTATTGATTTTTTACTCATAAAATTTGGCCGAGTTAAAAAAGAGAGAGAGAGAGAGAGAGAGAGAGAGAGAGAAAGAGAGAGAGATAGAGAGAGAGAGAGCGAGAGAGAGAGATAGAGAGAGAGCGAGCGAGAGAGAGATAGAGAGAGAGAGAGCGAGCGAGAGAGAGAGATAGATAGATAGAGAGAGAGAGAGAGCGAGCGAGAGAGAGAGCGAGCGAGAGAGAGATAGATAGATAGATAGATAGAGAGAGAGAGAGCGAGCGAGAGAGAGATAGATAGATGGATAGATAGATAGATAGAGAGAGAGAGAGAGAGAGAGAGAGAGAGAAGAGAGAGAGAGAGAGAGAAGAGAGAGAGA
>BLXT01007928.1:2155680-2171707 GCA_019648995.1 Plakobranchus ocellatus
GCGATGGTGGTTCAGATTAGCTAGTTCCATCAAACTGCCTGATCCAGCTCAGTAAGGGACAAAAAGCCTAAGACCATTAAAGCTTTGAAAGGATTACGTGCAACAGAAAAACAACAACAACAAAATTTAGTTGTCCTATCTTCTATCCCAAACACACTTTCAGCGACGAGCGGTCTATCCCTTTCTGCCCCAGCCTTCATTTTTTTTTTTTTTTTTTTTTGCCTCTCTTTTCCGTCTGTACGTCTTTTGCTGTTCCCAGACTGATACAAATATGCAGTTGTGCATACATACTCATAACCCACCTACACTTTCATCCCAACACGTGTGTCCTATGTACTTTTATGAAGGGAGGATATCAGGGTTTGCAGTAGGCCATTATTTTACAGAAAGCAAGGTGGTATTATAATGTTTAAAGAGTAGTGAATAATTATCTAGGCCAAGGTTTTATGAGAACTTTTCCACCAAGCCGTAAAAATAGTTTTTGGACATGAAAGCTGAAAATTTCCATTACGAAACAAAAAAAGGAAGTGGAATCGTTCATGCTTCGTTATATTTTTAGGCTTATAGGCTTATGGTAGGCTATTTATAACGGGGAGAAGCAACTATAAATAGTGGGATATTAGTTCATTAAGAGCGAGAGAGGTATAACAGAGCATTATAGTTAATATTTGGTGCCCAAAATTCTCATACAGTTTATCGGATCTAGGGATTCTTTCCACAGAAAAAAAATATATTGGACTTGCTATTTCGTGAAAAGAAATCGGCACGACTCCACTTGACAGTATACCATGTTTCTGTTTTTCTTATCTACACTGGATCTGTGAGGCAACTCTTGCTTTTCACTGTTTACTATAGTCCAAAATTACTGGGTTTATAAAGGGCAGTCGCCTCTCGAATTTAAATGTTTGGTCTTGAGAAAACAGCTGTAGTTTTTCCCCTTTCATTTACATTCTTGAGTCACAGTTAATCAAGAAAAATTATCAAGTGGGGCAGGAATGTACAAGAGTGTAAATCCTCTTTTTAGAGTGTAAGTTAATATTAGAATACAACAAAGACATATCGATATACAGAAGTTATGCCTATGTTGTTGGACTCATCAATGTGCAGTTGGTGATTGAGGGTTTTATGCTGAAAACTAGTAAAAGTCTCTGGAATGAGCAACGATCTTGAGTACATATTGATGTCTCTCTGTCTGCTCTTGATCCAGACATAACCGTCAATCTTCTCATATCTTAGGATGAACAACCGCACAAACCATCAGTAAGCCGATCTGGATGAAGGTGCGGATGATTTTCGTCAACATCATAATTATGAGAAGGATGATCTGCTGTTGGCTATATATTGCAGTGTATTTTCGGCAGACAAGTTTGTCGTTGTGTGTCATTTTGGATAGCTTTCCGTTCTGTTTCAACCCTCTTTGCTTGGGATGACACAGTCGACGGTGCCGAAAGACAATTTATAATTGTGATTCAGGCCGTCGGTGGCACAGTGGCTAGCGAGTCCGCTCTGAAATCTGCAGGGATCCTTCTGTCGCGGATTCGAGCCCCACCACCCGCGTCCTGGCCTGATGGAGGGCCTGAAAGCCTGAGATCACCATGTTGTGGACTGGCTATATACAAATACCAACTAACCATTTATGATTCAATGACATGTCACAGATAAACATTAAGACCCAGTCGAAAATCGCGCCGAGTTAAGGACGTGCTTGAATGTTGTCTCGCTTCCTTTCTTTGTAGTAAATGAGCACAGAGAGCATTTTTTTTTTTTTTTTTTTTAAGCATCCCTCCGCTACAATTGTGTTTTTTAACTCGGCTGTCCGGAGCTTCCAATTGCATCAAACCAAGCTGCTTACTCTTTAAGGATAGCAATGTTGTAAATTCTGGAGTAAACATCCTGATAGGTTTTAGAATGCAATAGAAAGGAACATTGATGCTCTTGGTCCCTCGCTTCTTCTCTAGGCTATAGATGCCCAGTCTGAAACAGACATTGACGATCATATTCCTCCGCTCAAACTTTCTCTCACACACAAGCTGAGAGTCTCAGTTTAACCTTATCACTACATGAGTCTCAGTTTAACCTTATCACTACATGATTCCAGTATGAGTCAGCGAGCGGACCGACGCCTGAAATTCTAAGATCACTTCTTTTCAGAAATTACAAAGTAGAAAGGAATTAGGGTCCGCACTAGTTACAAGAATTCTCTTTTGCGAAATAAATTACTAAACTAACCGGTGCCGAAAGTTGTACAGTCACTGTGAATATGGCTTCTGCCTAAATAAATTGTCATTGTGACAAAATAAAGAAATAAAGAACATGATCGCGGATCTTTGTCAGCTCTCTCTCTCTCTCTCTCTCTCTCTCTCTCTCTCTCTCTTTCTCTCTCTCTCTCTCTCTCTCTCTCTTTCTCTCTCTCTTCCATACGCAGACACATTACCTCCATCTTTCCCCACTTCTTTTTTCTTTGTTTCGCTTTTATTACTCCGTCCTCTGCTTATGGCTTTCTAGATTGTGGTTGAATCGACATACAAAGACAGGCCCATTCTTTCACTTTCTAAAACTAAAGTGTCTAGAAGTTTTGAAGCTGTTCATCAGTTTCTGCTATGAAAACTGTATTATCTGCATACCTTAGATTGTTTTTTTCAGCGGTTTTGAAAGAGATGGAGAGAAGAGCAGGGAAGGGCTGGATGAGAATCTACTGATATAAGGTTATTTTAGACGTGATGGAATATAAGAACCCATCAGCAAATAATTAAGTTTAAAAAACTTTCCTATTGTTATATTTCTACTGTATCTATCAGATGTCTCTTAACATTGTAACGATCCACAGTTCTTTACATATTGCCATTTTTTTCCCACAGACTACCTGAAGTACCTGCACCGCGAGGGAAATCAAGTCCACACGTGCTACGTTTCTGACTATTTTGGGGATGTTGGTGTTCTTGAAGGTACTATTCATTTATGTAATTTTACTCTTCAAAAAAAATGTAAAAAAAAAAAGAAATACATATTTGTCTCAAGACCCAAATGAATGAGTGGAGAGAGAAAATTTTGAAAAGTTTTCCACCACTGAAACAGCCTGGAACTTCTACGTGTGAGGTTTGGCTGGCAACGGTGAATGCTGGATTCGGCTGTGTTGGTTCTGAACCAACAAATGAGATGAGTCAGATTTTGAAAAAAAAAAATAAAAAGAACCTGAAAAGTTACTTTTCACAAAAGTTTGGTATGCAAAATCTGATTCATAAGGGACTTCTCTCAAGATATTTAGGCTTGAACTTTCTTCGTGCTTATGAATTTAACTTTGTATTTTGTAATAGAACAAAACACACAAGAAGGGCGGGCAAGCTAGAGAACTAAAGTAGTTTGTGACAGCATGTGTGCTCATCTTCAGAAATAAGATTTAAGAAATGTTTCAGACTTTTAAAAGCATTAAGATGTGAAGTAGGCTCAATGCCTTTGTATAGGAAATAATGTGGATCTAACTTGAATGAGATCTAGAATGGTTTGCTTGTCTGCCCTTTCAGAAATAAGTTTTGGGTTTGCTAGCTATCGTTAATCTTCTACCATGTATTGTGTTGATAGTTTTCACAGTAAATTCGTGTGAGTGGCATAAAGAAATCCAAAATAAATTCCAGGGCTTTGTTTTGGTGGGGAATTTTTCAAAGTTTAAATCTTTGTCATGATTCAGAGTTTTTTGGGGGGTTATTCAAATCAGCATACATTTGTCTGTAGTTTCAACAACTTTCTTTCTTTTTTTTTTGTTAGATATGATTTGGTTTAATGTCACCACAGTATGAGAAGTCTTTGGGGAAAAAGCGGCCGTGGCTGAATAGGGTTTTTTGTCTGTTAGGGAGCGTTGACCATAGATTTTGAATAACATCAAACTCTGAAAGATGATGTATGAGAAGTTTTAAGTATGAAAAGTTAGTAACAATATATTGCTATTCCTGTACATCTTATTCTCATGGCTGATCATTAGAAGCCTTCTTTGCTCTGAATTTTTCATTTAAAGAACACAAATAGAAAACATTTACCAACCAGAAATTGTAGAACGATACTTACACAAGGAAACAATAGTAAAATTTCCTTATAATCTTTTGCCTCTATTATGGCGTTACATCAAGCAGTAGTCACACAGATGACATTTACAGTTGAAGTGAGTATGTATTTTCTTTTGCAGTTTGATATAGACTTTTACGATATGTTTTTCTTTTTTTTTGTATATCAGTGTGTGTGAGAGTTCATGATTTTATTATCATTCACTATTAGCTTTTTTGTTTTCACTCTTTGTTGTGAAGTTATGACATATTACGTGACCTCACATTTTCAGTTTTGCCGTATAAGTTTTGGCAGAATATCAAAGAACTGACGGCTGCCATCTGGTTCAGTATTTAAAAAAAACTTTACATATATGTATGTTGCAGGTCCAACCCCAGGGCGTATAAGGGAACTTGAAGAAGAGGACAAGCGTAAGGCTGCAGCAATTGAAGCCGGAGTCACCAAGATCTTCCAGAGCGCACATGTGAGTTCAGATGTACAAACAGAGCAATTATTGTTACAATTTATCATGTTTATAATATACCATTATTGTAAGGAAAAATAGGATATTTTTCTCAAGGATCAAATCTCTCCATTAACCTGTTACTGGTAACTGGACACATATGTCCTAGACTAGATTAATCCCTCATCACTATGAATATTTCCCTCAAAGATCAAATCTTGCCATTAACAGGTAATTGAACAGATTTACACCAGTATTGTTTAAACTTCATAAGAATTCTGTTTTAAGCGAATAATATAAGAGTTGCTATTATAAACTAATCAGGAAACTATTTTATAAATTTATTTCTATTAGTATTGTCTTTTCTATTTTTGTAGATTGTTCTTGTCTATTTTTGGGGGTTTTTTTTGTTTTGCCTTTTTTTTTTTTAACACTTTAAAGAATTTTAAAACTGCATGAAATGTCATGAGATGAAAGGTAGCAAGGAAAAAGCTTGCAAGAGATATCAATTGAAGAGTGAATAACTGTGACTTTTCACAATTATTACTATTAGTATATTATCTTTGAATGATCTCTCTCGTAAACTAAAGACTATTAGTATTTTTTCAGGAAGAAATTAGGTCAAATGTGATTTTTAGCTTGAATTTGGTTTTAAAAAAAATGTCTTCTGACTGGTATTATAAGAGAAATCATACAGGACTTCTTTTTTTAAGAATATGACAGGTTTAAAATTCTTTGGTTAGTATGTGTCTTTATGAGTCAGATATAGTATGTAACACTTTTGAGAGAAAATGAACTCCAATTCTTTTGTTCTTGTCTTTAAAGTGCTTTTTTTTTTTGATTAACACTCATTATCTTTCCTCATTGCAGACCTGACAGAAAGAGATAGAAAACAGTTTAGATGATTTAAACTGTTTAAAAATGTCATTTTCAACTCATTTTGGCTTGCAAAGTGATATGACTCGTAAAAATAATTCCATATCTGTTGAAATCAGTGCTAGTAAAAAAAAATTTAGTTTGTAAGTAAAGTTATAATTTTAAGATAAATCCACTTCAATCACAAATGTGTTTCCTTAATTTTTAAAATTTGTTTCTAACTTTTTTATTTCTTTTAAATTATCATTGATAAGACTTAAGAGATAAATTTGATATATGATCAAAATCATTACAAAACTCAGAGCATAATTGATTTCTCTACCATCTCCAACTCATCCTTTCCCCTCCCAATTTTCAAAAAGTAAGTTGTTGGATGAACTCAGCTTTGCTTGTTTTCACTTCTTCTTTTGTTATGTTCTTTTAAATAGCATTTAGAAATTAATTAATAATTAAACATTCAGCTAACATTAGTTTCAAATTTTCTATGGTGTTAAAGTATAAAAATGATTCAAAGCTTGGGTAATTTTTCTTATGATTTTGACGGGATTCTGTTTCATAGTTTGTGCGTCTTCTCTACTTATGTTCTTCTTTCCTCATCAAAAGGATTTCAGTCATAATGGCCCCTGAGCATTTTTGCAAATTTTGAAGGTAGAGGAAAATTATGAAATCTTAGTACATTAAAAACATTGTACACAATAAAAGAATATATTCTACATACTGCTCTTTGTTCTGCATTGTTGATTGTAATTGAAAGTTACAAGTGTAGGAAATTCAGGTTATAAAAAAGTTTGCATGTTTGGTAAGCAAAAAATTAAATCTTCAGTGTTTTTTCAGAATTTTTTTTTTTGAAAGTGTTTAGAGCATTTTTAAATAATTGAGCTGACAAATGGACCTAAGTATTGAGTGTTATGAAATCGCTTTCTCTTCTTCCTTCATGATTCTGATGATGTTGTCATACATGGAAGTTGAATGAGGCTACATTTTTTTCTGAGTTTTCTCATGCCTGCATCATATGGCCTTGATTTTCTTTTCCACCAGATTGATGGCAATTTTACCCGTCTCACGGCCAAGAACCCGTGGCACAAGATTATCGAGCATTCCAAAGCCATTCATGCTACCCTGATCGTGATCGGCAGTCGGGGCATGGGCAAAGTGCGGCGCACAATCATGGGCAGCGTGAGCGAGAGTGTGCTGCACCATTCAGACATCCCAGTGCTCATCTGTAAACATCCCTCAGAGAAACATCACTAGTGAGCCGAGTGTGGCTGTTGCTTCAGCCTCTCTATGTCCTGCTCCAGATGAAGGAGATGCCTTTCTATCAAATTAATAATTATGAACATCCCTCCTCTTCATCTCTACTATTTACCATTTTTTTCAACATTTATTTTCATATAGATACATATATATATATATATCCAGTTAAATTTTCTTTTGCAGCCAAACTTAATAAATTTAAAACAAAGTGCATTGTGAAGAAAAGATAATTATCCGGTTCATAAGTAAAGGAATAACAAAAAGAAGCTGTGCAAATGTGAAAGTTCTATATTGTCTGCTGTTTTGTTTTTTTTTTTATTTTACTTTTTTTTTCTAAGTTTTATTCTTTTAAACAAAATTACTTCTGAGGTCTGTTTAAATCACAGCTTATTTGAAAGTAAAGAAACACTTCTTTAGTGGTAGCTATCATTTATAATATATGGATTCAACACTTTTCTCCTTTGTCTCATTTTGTAGCCCTGTCCTGTTGCTTTAGCTTCTTGTTACTTAGATTGATTATGTTCTACAATGTACGTTCTTTAAGCAGGGAAATTGTTATGTGTTATTCAATAAAGATTCCATAATTAGCAAAAAAACAGCTTTTTGTGAAATTTTCCAACATTTGTGATCAATGTTTGGGCTTTACACTCATTTTTTTTTTTTAATGCAGCTTTTAGTTCACCACAAGTTCTACCAATTTCCTGGTTTAGAATTTTGTGGTTTTTCAACCACTAGTTCAAATATCTGCAGGCATAATTTAGTCACTTCCAGTCTCAGAAGAATTTTGTACAGACTTTTGGGCTTTGGTGGCACAGTGGCCAGTGAGATCTGCAAGAACCTTTCTGTTGCGATTTCATGCCACCCCAGTGGTGCCGTGGTCAGACGGAGGGCCTGACAACCCAAGATCACCTTGTTGTGGACTGGCAATGTACATGTATAAGAACCAAACCAACTGTACAGGATTCAGTTCAGAATCTGGACTTATAAATGGGGAGAAACTTACTTACTTTTTAGGTTGGTTTTTTTTTTTTGTTTTTTTTTATATTCCAGGAGTCATTTCCCTCGTAAAACTAATTCTAGAAACTGAAAATGTGTTTCTTGTTTTGAAATTATTGGTTTCGCCAGGGCTACTTTAGATATTCCTCTTAGTCTTAGCAATACATATTTCATTGATTGTTGTCATACGGTGTGTCCGAACTATTTCATTAGCGGTAGAACACAATGGGTTTGTGTTCTACGGTGTCTTTGCCATTGTGCAACTTCACATGGCGGCCGCCATTGCTCGTGTGTGATAAATTTGAAGGAGATTATTTTCGTTTTGTATTTAATTCAAGCATCCTTATGGCTGAAAAAGGTGACGAAATAAGTATTTCTGATCTAGTACACGAATTTCTTCTTTGTCAACCACAGTGAGTAAATTAGAAGCAACAGAAGGCACTAGGCCAAAATTATATCAAGATTGTGAAGCTCTTAACAGTGCTCCAACACACCGTTATGACTGAAGTTTGTTTTGACCATGATTTGTTCTTTCAAAATTTAGGTTACTTCTAATGGCCATGTATTTCACTTCTTTTCTTATGTTGATAAACTTTCATTTAAAATTTTTTTCAAACTTTGAGATAATATTGCAAAAAAGTAGTTGTTTTAGTTACAATCTCTACATAAACGAATATTTTTTTAAAGGAGTTATTTTTTCAAAAATAATTTTTCTTTTATTTTCATAAGTTTTATTTGCAGCACTAAGTTTGATTGCTTGTAAACTTTTAAACTTTGCAGCACTAAGTTTGATTGTTTGTAAACTTTTAAACTTTGCAGCACTAAGTTTGATTGTTTGTAAAGTTTGATTGTTTGTAAACTTTTAAACTTTGCAGCACTAAGTTTGATTGTTTGTAAACTTTTAAACTTTGCAGCACTAAATTTGACTGTTTGTAAACTTTTAAACTTTGCAGCACTAAGTTGGACTGTTTGTAAACTTTCAAACTTTGCTGCTCTAAGTTTGACCATTTCCACAAAATCTGTGAATTTAGTACATAGCCTTATTGGCTTTATTTTCTCATAGTATGCATACATTTGTCTAAAATATAAACTTTGGAAAATGGGAGGTTAGATTAATACTCAAAGATTTTAGAGGAATACAAATGGTAAGAGAATTGTGCATGCGCAATCCACTTATGATATATTGATATGTGTTAATATGTCGTTATTAGAGAATGCTATTTATATCATAATACAAGGGCAAAGATGTAGAGTTTTTCTCTTGTTTGAATTATTAACGTAGAAATTTCCTATGGTCTTTACTGTGCTAGTTTCCAAAGACTTGTGTGTTTTCTGCAAAGCAGATCTCTACTGTAGTGAAGCACAACTTTTTTTTATTTCCCTTCAAGTGCAAGTTTTGATCATGGTCAGGAAATTCTTCAGGATATGGTTCCATAAAATCTTATCTGAGAATGCACTCAAGATTACATAGGAGATCAAAAGAAATCGATGTAGCAAAGCAAGAGAAAGTGTGGCGATAAGAATAAGTTTTTGTGCACAAAACTGAAAGTCTAGATGTCTATGTACCACATGCAGAATATCAATATAATCAATGTCAAGATATAATATGTAATGCACTGTGTTATAAATGGCCTGATTTATTGGAGGAGGAAAAAAATTTTTTTTTTTAAATATTGTTGACAATTCCGGCAATGAAATGTTGGCACCATTGGAGGTGATAAAGAGGCTTTTTATAGTCTAAAAGAAAAAGAAATGTACGCTTATTGCAAAAGCAAAATCACGCACAAGGGTAATACATTTTACTCTCTCTCTCTCTCTCTCTCTCTCTCTCTCTCTCTCTCTCTCTCTCTCTCTCTCTCTCTCTCTCTCTTTTCTGTCCTCTCATATCCCTTCATCCATTTCTTTTTTTTTTTTTAACTTGATGGCATAGATAATAAACATAATTATTATAATTGCATTGTGTTAAATGTTTGCGATAGCCGATGCTGTAAATGTAATTGAAAAAAGGGAAATGTATTAAATCTAGGGCAGTTCCACCCCACTCCTTCATATATATGTACTGTAAAATGTACTGAACAGAAGCCTTCATTACTTCACAGTAAACGTGTTATGGACCTTCACTTTATCCAAGTATTATGCCGAGTTTGAAAACATAATAATCAAAGAAATGTGCTGTAGATTATGCCAAGTTATGAGTAAGAAAACATGATAATCTAAGCAATTCATGTCCTGTATATTATGCCAAATAATGAAACATGATAGTTAAAAAGTGAAAAACATAGATTATGCCAAGTAACAAAACATGATAGTCCAAGCACTGGTTGTATTGTACATTATGCCAAGTAATAAAAACATAATAGTCAAAAAGTTTAAACCTCACAATGCCGAATACCAGAACATGATGGTCAAAGACATGCACGTACATTATGCAGAGTATCAAAACAGGATAGCCTTTAAGATATGTAAATTTTTATACCCAGTTCAAATATTGAATTCACATAATAACTTAAATCAGATGCATCCTGTTGATATCATAACCGAACTGCACTGGAAAAAGAGAGAGACTATCAACAACGTGGACTCCAAAACTTCACCATATTAAACCAATCGCTTGTACTCAACATTCTTATATCATAAGCGCATGGAATCAGCCAGATTACATATCGTAAATAAATTCGTAAAATCTGTAACCATCTTGTATAATTTACACTACAGGTATTCTAATAATAAACAAATTCCTTAATGCTTTTGTTGAATTATGATCATCATACATGGCAACCAATGAAGTCGTGTGAACACCTTAGCTCTTAAAAAGGGTTGTCTGATAGAAGGAAAGGCAAATTAAATGCGCCACACATGCAATGCTTTGAGAAGTACCGGTAATTTATTATCATCAGGCTTGATGGGCGCTCTTTTAAAATATCAGCACTGGCGTTACGACACAATGTGCATGTCAATATTGTCATACTCTTGTAAAGTTCTGGATGTATAAGACCAAAATATTCGAGAATTTTTTTTTCTACACAACATACAATTTTTGTTCTAAAATAACATGCAATTTAGGTTAACATAAGAGGGGCTACAGAAAGCAATAATTATAAATGTCGATAATATATTAAAAAAATTTTTTTTTAATTATTGAGAAAAAGAAATGAAAACTTAGATTTCATTTAAATGTCAGCTTATACAGAATATCGACAAAAGCAATATTGGTTTGTATGTGAAGTGCATGCACCTTATACCTATAGACGCATAAAGAGACGGATGCAACCATAACATTAAAATCGTTTAGTAAGAAACAATAACACATTTTGCTGAGAAAAGTTGTACATGTATCTGCAACAGGTATTGCACGCTTTCTAATAACCATCAATGTGATGTGCGAAACAATTTTATTATTTTCAACATATGTAGCACATCCTCAAAAAAGGGGGAGAGACACCAAAATCTGAAGAATTGCTAAAAGAATAATAAGAATAATAAGCATTTCCTTCAATTTTGTTTTACATAGTTTACAAATACTTCTCTGTAAACAGTCATATAGCTATAATAAATATATATTTTTTATGTATTGTAAGGATTTTTTTTTTTTTAAATATTGCTGTTTAAAAATTATTATTATTATTATTTATTTTAGAACAGTCGCCCTAAATTTCGTTCAAATTCACGCACAATCAAAGCAAAGTTTCAGAAAAAAAAAAGCAAAAAATAAATTACATTTTGAGAAGGTCTACAATAAAAATTTTTAAATATTTTCCGTTGAACATATTGCATTGAAACAGCTATGCAGTCCCTGTTTAAAGCCCACTTTTTCCGCCCATTTAAAAGTTTATTTTACAAAGATATCTGAGAAAGTAAGAATTTTATGGCAAAATTGAGGCACTGTTACGTTGGGAAAAAAATAGAAAAGAAAACTTAGCTTCACTTTCCTTCTCTTTCAGAAATGAATTGGATCTTTATTTTTAAACACAACTGGAATTAAATAGTTATTGGAAAAAAAAAAAAAACGATCAAAACAGAACAGCCTAAAAGTGTAAAATATGACATCTTATATCTAAAAATGTAGGAAACGCGATGAAAACGGCAAAGTGAAAAAACAAAAATAAAAAAAAAGTGTCAAATTACTATACTACCTTAAAGTAAGGGCAAAAACCCAGGAAAACCTGCTTAAGCCCCTAATTTTTTTTTAACAGCTCATTTTTTTTTCTTCTCATGTTTTTTAATAGCAACGATCGCATTAATACAGGTGTAGTTGACACCTGCACCAATGAAATTAATATCTTATAAAGAAAAAAGAAACGTCTACAGCACTTTTTCATCCTGTAAAGGTAAAGAGAACCCTTCTGGCACTCAACTCCATGCAAGAAAAGATAGTGTTAGATCTAATGGCTCCAGTCAAAAATAGAACGCATGAGTAGGGGCGAGAACTCTATATTTTTGCACAGAGATGTTATAGTGAAAGGCAGAGATGGATAAAACTGCGCTCATATTGGGTGATGATATATTATGGTTCTTCACCATACGGGTGTTAAGGATATACGGATGATTGGATCTGCGGCCATATTGGTGATGATCACAGTAATTCTTGAAAGAATCTTGAGGATACGAATGATTTAATTTGCGTTCATATTGGTGGTGATTATTGCGTGTGGGGGGATGGTGGATAGGGCATCAAAATTATTGTCATAGGGATAGTAAAATGTAGACATATTATGGAATTAAATTTCAGTGAGTTTCTGAACTTAATGGATCAGCACAGCTACAATAACTCTTCCATGAGTTTATAATAAAGTTATGGGATTGTCTTAGACCGCTGGGTTGATATATGTTCTTCTGTAGGCCTAAGTGTCAATGATGGACCACACCAGCATTAACCATGGTGATATTGATAACTTTAATTCATCGATACATTTTACAGATAAATCAGCATCCAGAATGGTGGTACCGATTTTGATGTGCATAATTGAATTGGAAACTTGAGACTATGTTGGCAGGAATGAGGTCTAATAACATAATCTACATGAAGACAAATAAAAGCATATATTGGTTATAATACAACATAGATCTACAATGTCAATGATTAGAGTACATTAAACTCTCAATGTCGCTACGCCTGTACATGATAAGGATGAAAACATGGCGTTGGTTTTTTCGCGACCGTTACGAAGCGGACGATAAAATGATCATTGTTTGGTGCAGGATAAAATTCATCAATGTTCACATTAATGACAACAATTGTACAGATGAATATCAAAATCTATGAATTGTTAATGATATTTAAAAAAAAAAAAAAACAACCATTGCACTCGCTGCAGATAAGCCCTTCAAGGATAGGCAAATTTAATGAAGGCTATTTTAGGCCTATGTTTTTCTTACATCAGACTTGCCATGAGATCTGTATTGCTTATTTTGCTGCCGATGCTTCAGCACTTGGCCCAACATGCTTGTGAAAGTCCACCGAGGATGACCCGTCCCTGTCTAAGTGATCTATGTCGATCGTGACCTCGTGAACTCCTGACCTCTCCTGGTACCTGACCCCTGTGACCGCAGTCTCTGACCTTGACCTTGGACTATAGGAAGCTGAGTTGATACTGGCAAAGACGTAAACCCTGAAGGTGAACAAAGCAAATACGACGCAATGGAGCAGGGGTATGACGACTAACAACCCGATCACCACTGTGACGACTGTCGGGAAAGCTTCGTTCCAGTCTAACTGTGGGTAGATATCGCTTTTTCCATGGACGTCACTTCCATCTACAGCGTGATAGATGGCGGTGAAGGCAATGTAGAGGCCGGTGTAGATCACTGGGTAGACACCGTGGATGAGACGGACTGGCATGGCCGATACCAGGAGGTTGCTGATCACAAACACCGAGTTAATCAAGTGGGCTACAATCTCCACGGCATACGTATGACCTGGGTAGGAGCGACAGAACAAATGGGTTCAAGTAGAGAAAGATAAGAACAGGAGGCAGAAGTTATTGATTCTATTGAGATCTCATTAAATAATTCTGCATGTAAGCTAAGATAAACACATGTAGTTGATTAGAGACCACAGGAAAATATATACAGTAGAAGAGTATAGTTTGGTTTTTGTGTATAGCCAGTCCACAACCAGATGATCTCAGGCTCTCAGGCCCTCCGTCCGGCCAGAACATCGATGGCGGGGCTTGAACTCATAAGGAAAGTGCTCTTGCATCTGTCAGCGCGGGTTGATTATCCAGCGTTCCACCAATGCCTCCAAACAGGAGATGAAGGCACAAGTTATGTTGGAGGGATAGCAGAAAGACGAGAGAAAGAGAGAGAGAAGAAACAGGCCGTTGAAAGAAGGAGGGAGATAAATGTTTTTATGTTAAGGGTGCTGGTGGTAGTAAGAATAGTGTTGAACACATTCTAAATGGTGTGCGAGACAATACAAACAAAAAAAAAAGAGCGAAAGAATCCACAGATTCAGCAAACTTACTATCGTAAGTGACAGCCCAAAACCATGCGGTGGAGAGGATGTTGCTGCAGTTGATGATGTTGTAAAGCAACCAAGTGACCTGACTGAGGAGTGGTGTGGAGGCTGTAAGTGGTAAGAGAAACAGGCAAAAAAAAAAGTGTAAAAACAACGCAAGAGGTTTTAAAACCAAATTTGTAGCGTCATTGGGTGAGCCTATTGATTCTTTAGTTGACCCAATAGGCTACTTTGCTGGATATTTCATAATATAAAGGCTCCATATTATCTTGCCGATACGATAACTTAAAAAGAAAAATACCATGGACTTGATTTGAAACTTTAGTACTAAAATTTGTAACAATAGCAGTAAACTTTACATTGAATGTAGTTTGATGAGGACAGCAGGCCCAAAATAAGCTCAGATAACGGCTGTTTGCTGCTGAAAAGATCGAGTATTTTCCTCAACAACTGCCATGCTTCTCTCTCTCTCTCTCTCTCTCTCTCTCTCTCTCTCTCTCTCTCTCTCTCTCTCTCTCTCTCTCTCTCTCTTGAAATACGAATAGTCTTATCAGATTGTGAAGTATCCATTATCGGCGGATATTAAAATGACTCCGCAAAATTTTCAAGCATTACCGTAAAACATTCTTAACCCCATATATTGCACGGCTCTTCCCTTTGTTAAATTATTAAGTTTGCACCAAAGCAGATGTAAAGTATAGTAGCATTCAAAACTTCCTCTTTTCTTTTGTTAAAATTGAAAATCTTTTGTAACTGCGAAATTATACTGATATTTTTTCTCCAATTTAGATATAAGTAATTCATATCCTAGATCTCTTTAGCCAATGTTTTATCCCTCAGCTCCCCCCCCCCTCTCTCTCTCTCTCTCTCTCTCTCTCTCTCTCTCTCTCTCTCTTTCTTTCTCTCTCTCCCTCTCTCTCTATCTATTCTTTGGTTTTCAGCCTTGTCCATGCTATTTTTGCACAATTTAGCTTTAAGAGCTAGATTAGATCGATCTTATTTCTAGGCTGTCTTGACATTAAACACGCTCCAGGAATTAATATCTTCTATAGATTTAAATCTAATCTAAAACCAGATCTAGTAAACAACTGTTCAAACCTATTGGAATGTTTGCCTAATCGGAATGCTTGACGTTCTCGAATCCTTTTTCTTTTTAGATCAATTCCTGGCTAAAAATTTCTATCTGTTCTGTTTTACCACTCAGAAAATGGATTTTAAGAAAATTTTAATTGCAATTTTACATTAGGTGTAAAGTTTGAGATAATGAGTCAAAAACGCAAGTCCTCGGAAAGGACAATATTTAAAACCCTAATTTTTTTTTTGTAGATCTGTAGACTGTCCGGGCATGAGAGAAGTGTTGACACTTTTAAATCCCTGGCTGTTTTATACAACACTTCTCAAGTTGAGCTTTCACTTCAATCGATGGCATTCCTCTCTCTCCTTCTTTTTTTACTTCCTCCCTCCATTGCCTTTCCCCTCCCTTTTCCTCCTCCGCCTTCTCCCTACATATCTCCCTACATATTTACTCTAAATTGTCTCATTTTAGCCGCACAAAAGGGCTTGAATTTGTCCAATCAATCGATTTATCAACTGTTACTTTTTCGCATGTAGCATTACTATTTTTTATTTCCTCTCCAGTCAACTTGTAATTCTCATAAACGTGATCAGACATAAAAGTATTTAGCTACATCTGCCAAAGAAAAAAGAAAATCTGCCCTTTTTTTCCTCTTGAGGACGCAGTGGCACACTAGAGACCATGTTTTGATATGAACGAGGAATTATTACCTGGTTCCAATCCCTTTAAAACAATGAAGCCACCTTGGAATAAGATTTCCTCTTTATCAGGATTCACGATTGAGCTGCTCCTGCTGTTGTCTCTTGCTGCAGTGTAGAAAAAAAAAATACAAGCAATGTTCCAATTGGAAAGTAAAATGAAAAAAAAAAAA
>BLXT01007928.1:2241027-2251027 GCA_019648995.1 Plakobranchus ocellatus
TCTCTCTCTCTCTCTCTCTCTCTCTCTCTCTCTATCTCTCTGTCTCTCTGTCTCTTTCATTTTTAATTCTACACTAACAGACATGATCTAAATAAAGTGGAGAAGCCTAATCTGTTTATAGTCCTAGCAAAACACAGGAAGGGCGGACAATCTAGAGATTTAGGGCGGTACCAACAGTATTAGGCAACATCGCGTCCTCATGCTCAAAAAAAATTTTTTTTAAGTTTCAGAACTCTGAAAGCATATAATGTTTATATGTTTCTTTGTATGGAAAATTGGTTGAAACTTACATTAATTGGATCTCGATGATCCTGAATAAAGATTTTTTGTTCGTCCGTTTAAAAATAGTTTATGGTTTCTAGAAGCTATCTTGAAATGTTCTAATGCCTGCCATCCCGCAACATCCCATTACTCCCTAGGTCTACTTACGATAGCCACACACTGAGTAGACCCTCCAGGACCAGTCCCACGCCTTCAGGCGGCCATCCATCGCCAGTCCACCACTATTATGCGGATGGGAGGGGTACGAGGGCACTTCATCGTTTTCCCAGGGCATGTCGGGCGCCACATCTGCTCCGTCAGCCCATATCAGATTATGCAATGTTCTGTTATACTTCATACCGAGCCATATCAACCGTTCTTCCCTGGCAAGCAAACAAAACAATCATGATTATAACAAAACCTTGCCTGTCTAGATTATTTCATATATGCATACTTATACGTTTTACGTTAAATAATCCACAATTTTTTTTTCAAGAGTCAATATTGGTAGTTATGCAAGGATGCAAAAATCCATTTGAACTCATTCGTTAGGTGAGTTGCTTTATTTGTAAAAAAAATCAAGTATGTTTATCTAATAAACATCGGAAATTTAACATAACAAAACATTGAACTTGTAAAAATGACAACTGTGGTCCTTAAAATGCTGCAAAACTGTTCAGTTGATACGAAAGGCATTACCAAATGACATTCATCGGTCAAAAGTAAAGCCTATATTATTAGTAATGCCTGTGACTTATCGCTGCTTGACGACACGCCAAAAGCCACTGGTGCATAGACTTTGTTATTTCGTGAGAAAAAGCGTTGATGAAGACTGCCATCCCTAAGTACATGGTCTATGTCCATTGAATAGCCCGAGGACCAATGTCTAACCATAATTTAACGTTCGATGGGTGATAGGTCTGATGACCATGAGGCGCAGTGCAGCGGGGCAAATGCCTGTTCTGCTAAAAAAGTTCTTTGTCGGCAAAGCCATGTGAGTTCGGGTATAAACATTCAGCAAAAGGTGAAGGTATTGTTGTCTTTGTGAGCAAACTGTGCTACATGCCGTATTCTAAAACCTTTTGCCGCGACCTCTCCGCGCATGAGCAACGAGCTCGGTGAAAAGGTGTAAGTGATCCCGGCCCCACATCCGCCAAACGGTAACCGCCACCACTACCACATTGAACCGTCTCTGAAACACGCTTGTCTGCGGACACTTCATTTACCCCAAAACAAAACTCTCAGAAGACCGTTGGGCGACAGGCAGGATGGACTTACCTTGTCTGTGAATTACTCTCTGTCTAACTGAGACTGGAACCAGCAAGCATGTATGGCGCCCAAGGTAAACCATTCAAAATAGGTTAATGGGGCTTTATGTAGGCCTGCGAGGCAGGGATGTGTAATGTCTGCTGATCTTTTCAACCCATATAACAAATAATCTTAAGGAATCTTGATGGTATTTCAGGCTTAGAAAGTAATGCAGAGAATATCAATAATCTCAGGTATGCAGATGATACAGTTTTAATAGCAGAATCTAGCAGACAACTCCAAAAACTTCAAGATGTTGTAGTTTTAGAGAGCGAAAGAATGGGCTTGTCTTTGAATATAACGAAAACGGAATGTATGGTCATCTCTAAGAAATCTTCTATCCCCAAGTGCAATCTCGTTAGCAAAGGCGAACAAAGCAAACAAGCTACAAAATTCAAATATCTAGGTTACTTGATAACATCAGATGGCAAATGCACAAATGAAATAAATAAAAAAAAATAGCCATGGCCTAAGATAGATTCCAAAAAGTGAAACCAATACTGGCAAATAGAAACATAAGTGTAAAAAAAAAAAACAAAAGGGTAATTAAATTTTATGTACGGTCAGTACTTTTGTATGATAGTGAGTATTGGACAATAAACAAAGAAGTATAGAAAAAACTAGAAGCAGTAGAGATGTGGTTTATGAGAAGAATGCTGAGGATATTATGGACAGAAAAAAAAATCAATTGGTACTGGAAGAGGCTAATCTCGAACGATCACTAATCAAAACCATAAGACAGAGACAACTACAGTTTTTAGGCCATATTTGCCGATACAAGGGTTTAGAAAACTTAGCAATCACTGAAAAGATTGAAGGTAAACGCAGGAGAGGTCGACAGAGAATAATTTTTGTTGAAAATTTTAAGTCATGGGCAATAGGCAAGGGTAGCAATAAACAACTTTATAAGGTTAACTGAGAATAGGTTTGAGTGGAGAAAAATGATCGTCAATGTCTGTTCCAGGCAAGGTACTTGATGATGATGACGATAATGATGATGATGATGATGATGATGATGATGATGATGATGATGATGATGATGAGGATGGTGTAGGCCTGCGATTAAGCATAAAGGAGCCTTTTGTCTCCTGACTTTAATTACCGACTAAAAGTGCGGGTTCGTTAAGCCAATTGGATACAGCTTTATAAGACATTACTTTAGGATATTATTCAGATCTAGGCATGTCTAGATTGAGGCCCAAGTTTGGGCAGAGGGAGAGAAAAATATATAAAACTTTTAAAAAGGAGTCAACAATCTATTTATTTAAGAACGGAGAACCAACATTTGTAAAAGCCCATCTAGATCTAACTCTTGTCAAATTGCACCGATTTGCCAAACGAAGGAATGAAATCCACTTAAATAAGCTTACAATAAACTTCTGAATGCTTTCGGAGGAGTCAAAAAACGTTAAGATGAGCAAACCTTGCTGCCTAGAATTATTTGTATCGACCTAAAGAACTCTAGCTTGTCAGTCCTTTCCTATGTGTTTTACTAGGGGTGCTATAAATAGATCAGGTTTTATCACTTTCTCTAGGAAATGTCTTTCCGAGTGCATTCCACATCGCCAATGTATGTTTAACTGATTCTTATGTCGTTCCTGTGATAAATTCAATTCCTTCACCATCGACAATTTCATGAACCTGGATCTGGCATTCTCTTTCATTTCGGCGTGCCTGATTCAAATTCATAAAATTGTCTCAAGGTCACTCACGTTTTCTCGCCTTCCACGTGGCATTTAATTATTTTTTATGTTTTTTGTCTTCACGGAGCCCACAGCTATTGATGTAAACATTTAGAAACTAGCATGAAGATGAACTTAAATTTCAGTGCATTTGAAAAATAGGGTGGCATTCCGAAAGTAGGTAATTCGATAACACTACACTTTTGATACGTTGATATGTAAAAGAATTAATTAATTCATTTACTATTTATATAAAGCTACCTATCAATCTATCTATCAATGTAGCCGTTTATAAACTTATCGCCGTCTTTGCTTGCTGTGACAAGAATCCATGTGACATTTGTAGCCTTACCTGCCTTTCTCTGTGGCCTTCACAATGTAGTTGAACTCTTCTGGTGAGCTGGCGATTGCCAGGCCATCATACCCCATGGCTCTGCACGCTTCCACGGCCGCTGTCACGTTGTATCTAACGATGTTCACAAAGAAATGATCTTCCATTGAACACTCCACTCCTTGCCCAGCAAGGTTCACGCTGAATATGAGGCAAGCGGCCGTAGCTCTGACTACACGTGTCAGATACATTTTGTCTACGGCGTTTTGGTTGTTGGGAGCGGAGAGTTGTCTCGCAGCTGCTATGTATTAGTCTTCACTAAGTTAAGAGAGGTTTGTATATTTATGCTTGAATTGATATTATAATAAGCATAGTGCTTTATTCACAATTGTGTCTGGATTTATCGTGACTTTGTGACCTTAAAATGCGATTGTATATGTTTCTGTAGTCTAAATGTTTATCTATAGTACAATGTCAGTTTGTAGAATAATTTTTTTTCTTCTTAACTCCAATTGATAATCTGAAACTAGAAATATATACGCATATAGATTAAAATGAAAATGATATTTAGTTAAGGTCTTTGTTTTGTTTTTTTTTGTGCATGCAATTTTTTGCGAAATTCAAAGTGAGTTTTGTCGACTCTAAACCAACAGAACCTAAAAATAATGTTTTTATTTATTTTAATGCAAATGCTCGAGGTTGCCGTATTTACTCGTGGCCTAGTATACATCCAGACAAGGTATTTTATGTTGTGTTGATAATACGTGAAAGCAAGCTTAGATCCGCAAGCTATAAGTGTTAAGTTTTAAGCATAGGTAAGGCCTAGTTTAAGCATGCTATGCATATGTGAATTTTGGGAAAAAGAATTCTTCCTCAAACATTTTTTTTAAATCTCCAATTCTATCAAATGCCTGAATCTAACAGAACTGAGTGTCCGCCAAGTTTTCAGTGTTTCGCTGTCCTGTCCACCTCAGCAGTGTTGATCATACTGTACCACGAATGTCCACTCTCCTCTGCCTGGCTGGTCTTCCTTTTCCTCCCTCCTCCCTTCTCTATAAAACCTTCTTGAATCCCTCTTTCGGGAGTGGTCATTATCCTAGCAAAAACTCCTGTCCCATGGACGGATGACATATACATCTGATGCCTTTTTGTAACCAGCATTGCCTGTGCGTAGTCAATAGGTAAATGTTGCCGAGTGGCATCTTTTGAGCTCTTGTGGTTTATCTATTGTGATAACAAAAGCTTGCCTAACAGGGAAATGTTTACGCTTTGTGTTGATGGTAAAAGAGTGTCAGATGGCGTAAATGGGATACAGAATAAGTTTGATGCAATCAGGGTGGAATTCCAGCGATGACGTCTTTTTAAAATGATCCTAACCTGGTTTGTCATGTCGTTTAGCTGTAATGGGACATGGATGTAAACAATGCCGAATTTCCTTAGATCTAGATCTATAATCTGCACAGAGTTCGGAATCTTAGAATTTCATAATGACCCATATTAAATATTTCAAGGCTGCAGAAAAGCTTTTAAAGCTAATAACTTGGCTTTTTTCTGAAGTTACATATGGAAGAATGGATTTGAAATTTAAAAAGGCACAAGAACTAAAAGTACGCACCGCAACCCGCCTGGCGATCTCAGATACAAGCAAAGCAATTATTCTTTTCATACAGAATCGGACGGAATTTACATCAGGATAAATTTGTTCAAAATTCCGCTTTCTTAGAGTTTTTAATTTACTTTTATATCATGTTGCAGAAAGATGGCAAGTGAGAAAAAAGTGACAGTTTAAAAATTCACCGTGATGAAAATATGTCGACCGCACAAAAGTGTTAAAATATTCATGCTACTGACAGCGCCATCTAATACATGTTCCTGGCTCCAACATACTCATTTGCATGAATGAATGCTGGTAAATCTAAAATATCTTTAGTCTCGATCGAACGACAAAAACTATTTAAAAAAAAATATAAGTTTTCGCAAAAAAAAGGCAAAATTTTAGCATTTCTAATCGAAATACCGGCAATAAAATCACTAATAAATAAATTTATGCTTTTAGAATTATTTGTATGTAACGGCAAGACTTATTTTGGGTCTAAATGTAACGCAAATACACTGAGAAGACAGATGGATCTGTGACAGGAATGGTATTTGTTTACTTCCAAATCCCATTTCCTTGTTCATGCAATTGCGTCACAACCCAAGCTTACCAATGGCGGTAATTTTCAACATGTCCATTTTTGCCATCTTGAAAGACTCATAAATTAAATGTGACAAATCCATACACTATCTTTTTTTAACATATATATTAATTTCAAATCATCTGCATTTGCAGCTTCAATATGGCCTTGGTATTTGTTACTCTGCACTTATAACCTTTTCATTCTCTAACCAAATAACCCGCCTTTAGTTGTTATGCACTGATGAATTGTATTTCTTGATAAATGGTCTGACTTTGACAACTTGAATATTAAAACCATTATATTGTGTGCATTTGAAAACAGAAGGCATGAAATTCGACACAGGGTCTAAAGCATTATTGTATGCTGTATTGTAAGGGTACATTAAACTTCTCCTACAGTTTACAATTTCTGAAACTGTTACGATGATATGACAAGAAAGTTTTTAGTTGCCATTCTGAAAGCACTGGACCCTTTTGCAATTAAGATATCTAATTGCCCAAACATTGTTGAAGTCTCCCATGTAGTGCGTGGACATACACGGATCGAGAGTCTGAAAAGATAGGATCCATTTATTATAGGCAAATCCATCAGACCTTCTATAGATCTAATATAGAGTTCTAAGGAAACGGGCCTACTTTCAAGCATAGTCCTAAAGCAAATTTGTTGATAGGTCAATTTCTTTTAGAACACAAACGGACACCGCTCAGTCACTAGAGTGATACAAAATTAAATGTGTATAAAAAGTTAGACTAAACTTACAATGACGTCTTATAATCTGAGGTTTAAGGTTTTGAATTTCATTTTAATATCTAAAATAATCACAAAATCATATTCCAGTTTGTACCTATTTTTTTTTTTTTTTTTTTTTTTTTTGCCCAAATTTAATTTTTTGGAATTTTGTAGCCCTTTTTAACATCTGCGCGCGGGCCAAAACCTTTGAAGCTCAGCCAAAACACATTAAAATTTCATATTTTTTTCATGGAGAATAAGCCTTCATAAATGATAAAATTGATGTTTCTTTCCAATGCCTAATTTCTCTCTATCGGCGATATTCAATTTATTCTTCTCATTTTCTTCTATTTTAAAAGCAATGGTTGCCCTATTTGTCTCTTTCTTATTTTAATAGCGTCGTAATATAATATTGTCTGTGAGACCCAATTAAACTAAAACCCGACTAAATCTGAAAAGAATTTTTTCCCATTAAAAACAGTTCCTAAAATATGCACAAATCTTTCTCACTTTCGCCCGCGGTTTAAATAATATAATATGGACGTCTATCCTCAAAACTAATTTGCAATAAAACTGGAAGCTAATCGCATTGCAGCTACTTGTATCAGCTGGGTTCTATTATTTATAATGATGAAGAGAGCTAAAACTTCTTCCCTGAGCAGTCAGCTACAGACAACAAATACACACGATGCGTTGCTCTTTCATAGCAGACACCAGGGACTATCAATCTACTTATAGGCCTGCAAGAGGTCGAGCGCAGTGTTAACAATGCTGGTTCTGAGAACAAGGCTAGCTTTTTTTTTCATTTTTTACAGAAACAAAGAAAGCGCCTGGGGTCTGAAAGATGCTTCTGTTGTCGAGAACAACAGGTCTAACGCGCAAAAAGGACATGTCAACAGCAACCATTGATTTTCGTCCTACTTCAATGAAGAGGCTTTCAAAACTTGTTGATCCAATGTCTGAAGTACAAATGCGCTTTTTTTCAAAATTATCCGTGTTTTGTGAAAGCCTGCCCCACCCAGGTCTAAAGGAAAATGCTTCCCAGCTTTACTTTGTTTTAATTGGCGTGTTTGTGTGTGTGTGTGTGTATTAAAGAGAGAGAGAGAGAGAGAGAGAGAGAAAGAGAGAGAGAGAGAGAGAGAGAGAGAGAGAGAGAGAGAGAAGATTGCAAAACTTGCACATTATTTTATTGCATTAACTTTCATTCACTAAAACATTATTATTGCGTAAACCTTTACAGGGACATTCAAAATTGCGTGAAACTTCACAAAGAAATCAATGCGTAAACCTTCACAAGGACATTATTATTGCATAAATGGAAACTCTTGAATAGAAAAGCAAAGATTTAAATTGAAAAACAGATTTTTTTAGACATTCCATCGTGGCACATTCGTCGGACTTCATAGAAATAAGTCATCTGCAGATTGCATTAATAACAATGTTCAACTCTAAGTCCTCTGTGAATGATAGAGCCTGCTTCATCTTTTGTAGTTAAAATTGTTCTTAAAATTGTGTGTTTTTTCGTCTAAAATCAATCGAATTTTTGCACACAAAAAACATTTGTTGTGTCTATAATTGTTTTATCATGTGTGTGTATTTGTATGTCTTGTTATGATTCTTACCTTAAATCCCATTTATGCCCACTGATCTTTTTAAGGACAAGTTGAAAATGTGATATGACAAATATGTAGTGTTATTCTTTCCCCAAATGTATGTTTAATCTTTCTTTTAATGCCCATCTATAATTTCATTTTAATATTTGTCTCATTTCAAGTTTTTATGGTGGGAAATTTGTGTATCACTCCCTGAGTGTCGAAGATGAATAAAAATGGGCGCAACTCAAAAGGTAAGCCTGGATCAAATATATTTTCAATAAGATTTTTATTAGTCATCATTGATTCTTGTTCAAAAACATATCAAATTTCCTTTCCTTTTCCAATTGTTGTAAAATCCATAAATTTTAAGTATCAGAAGGCCTGAAAACCATGTGTGCTTTTTAAAGGACGCTGGGCTCAAATGACACCAGTATTTGCTTACAGGAAGTGTCCTTAAAAAAGAACGCTGGGCTCAAATGACACCAGTATTTGCTTACAGGAAGTGTCCTTTAAAAAGAACGCTGGGCTCAAATGACACCAGTATTTGCTTACAGGAAGTGTCCTTTAAAAAGGACGCTGGGCTCAAATGACACCAGTATTTGCTTACAGGAAGTGTCCTTTAAAAAGGGCGCTGGGCTCAAATGACACCAGTATTTGCTTACAGGAAGTGTCCTTTAAAAAGGACGCTGGGCTCAAATGACACCAGTATTTGCTTACAGGAAGTGTCCTTTAAAAAGGACGCTGGGTTTAAATGACACCAGTATTTGCTTACAGAAAGTGTGCTTTAAAAAGAACGCTGGGCTCAAATGACACCAGTATTTGCTTACAGGAAGTGTCCTTTAAAAAGGACGCTGGGTTTAAATGAAAGTAAATGGTGTTTTTTGAAACCATTCAACAAAAACTTGCTTGCATAAAACAAAGATCATCATGATACATTTTGTAACATATGTTTTCCTATCCAGTCCCAGATACATGTATATAAAGATGTTTCTTTTTTTTTTTTTTTTACAAACCAATAATATCAAACCAATAAACTTATACTTTTTTATTAGGTCAAGGTTTTTTTATCAACAAGAAAAGACAAAAGTGATTAATGGCAGACGTCTGTATATCCACGCCAGGAGCTGGCAATATTTGGGAAAAGAATGGTGTGAGTGATAACGTTCAAGAGTTAGAGAGTGCAAGATTGAGATGCCAAGCGCAAGTCCCTCAATTGCTGACAATGGAGACGAAAGGCCTGCAAATAGCGACAAGAGGAATAAAAGAAAAATAGTCATCAACTGAATGGTCCAGGATATGAGGAAAAGAAGACCCGCCAGTTGTGGGACCCAGCACTACATGAGTTTCTCCGTCTTCCAAGAAGATGTTACACCAACAATGTTCTGCCCATTTCTTTTTCGACATTGTCAATAAGCATCTAATCAAAGAGGTAATGAGATATGCAAGCAGCAAGGATGACCATTCATTTACAACTGCCATTGTTGAGGTAAGGGCTCTCATCTCTATTGTTCTCGAATCTGAGAGTAACAGCATACCTTGTCGCGGGACAAGAGCCCTAATATTGCTACTAGAAGGAACATGTTTGATCAGCGTGTGTGCTACATTCACAAAGCAAACAATAAAATCCTAAAGCCTGTGTTAGAAATGAATCAAAGGCAAGCAAATTAGATTTCAATACACGCAATGGGTCATTGCCACACCACTTGGGTATGCAGCCTATCTAGATCTCTGTCAAGGGGCAGGCGGATTTTGTCTCTACCATGTTGTTGTCATAGATATTGTGAATAATTTGCCAAAACGATCACACTATCACCTCAACTTTGACAACTATTTTACAAGCTTTGGATTCCTTCAAACGCTATTATAGGGCTTAGAGCAACAGGCACTAATTGAACCAATAGCACAGAAAAGTTT
>BLXT01007928.1:2345272-2365400 GCA_019648995.1 Plakobranchus ocellatus
CTCTCTCTCTCTCTCTCTCTCTCTCTCTCTCTCTCTCTCTCTCTCTCTCTCTCTCTCTCTCTCTCTCTCTCTCTCTCTGTCCATTTCCGCAACATCCATTCACCCTCTTCACAATTTCCCTCTCTTTTCTCAAATCAATCTTCATTCCTATTTTTTTTAATTTCTTCTTGTATCAGCTGGCATCGACTGCTTACATTCACAGCAATCACAAAATAGGCCGCCATAACGGCATTTCGCTTCAGTATCCTCTTCATTAAAAACTTTTTTTTCATAGATTGATCGATCTGGATGTCTCTTATTTAAGGGTTAACTGAAATTACGTACTACACTCAAATCTATGATGTCATTCCTTGTCATTCGTTCTGGTTCATTCTAAGAATGGATGGTGTGAAAGTTTTAATCGCGGAAAGTAGGACTTGACTTACGACAACGATTAACGAACGAAATACATTAAAGCGAAAGCTTGTTGAGCGAGTACAAATTGAGGCCATTTAAGTTTCTGTAAAACCTTCATCCACTTTCTAGACGGCGCATAAATGAAAATAAAAAAGATACCAGTAATTTAAAAGAAAACGGAGAAAATCTTAGAAGTAAAAACGTGTGGGGCGCGGGAAATAGAGCGGAAAGGTATTATAGATAGGTGTATTCTGACCAAACATTTTGTTATTGTTGTAGTTGTTGACGTCGTCTTCGTTGTTGTTGTTGTTGTTGTTGTTGTTGTTGTTGTTGTTGTTGCTGTTGTTGTTGTTGTTGTCGCTGTTGTTGTTGTTGTTGTTGTTGTTGTTGATGTTGTTGTTGTTGTTGTTTTTGTTGCTGTTGCTGTTGTTGTTGCATGTGTTGTCGTCGCCGTTGTTGTTATTGTTGATGATGATGATGATAATGAATGATGTCGTTGTTGTTTTGCTTGCTTTCATATGCAGCAAAATGACCAACTGTATGCACGGACAGGTCTAACGAAAACCGATAATTTTATTATAAGGCCTATAATAAGATATGAAAAGGGGGAAAGCGATCAGAGAGAGAATGAGAAGGAGGGGGAGGAAGTGGAGGGAGAGAGAGAGAGAGAGAGAGAGAGAGAGAGATGGACTTTTATTTATCTATTTTTAAAGACTCTGGCAGGCATTATATTCCATACGCCTACTTGGTATAGGCAATGAACTTTTGGCAGTTTGCTATAAGTTATTAAGGACAATGTTTATCTGAAAAGTAAATAACATATGAAAATATAGGCTTGACTTCCTTCTTCTTGAACCGAATCAATCCAAAACTAAAGAAAGACTGGACTGTAAGCTTCTAAATTATAAGTAACCTTGGCATAAGATTTTCTCAAAACTTCAATAAGAGACAAAACTAAAAAGCGACTGCATAGCTCTATATTTTTGTTTTGATTTGGTTTGGTTTGGTTTCCTTTTTTTAATCGATAGATTAGAAGCTTACAACCAATTAAATAAAGACGTTCTGAGGAGCTTTACAAAAACAATTGTTTTGTTACAGGAGTCGTCCCTCTAACAATGATCTAGAGCTAATTTCCAAATCAAATTAACTCTGAATCTCATGAAAAACATCACAGAAAAAAATAGCTCTGATAAATGATTTGTAAAGAAATATTCTTATTAGTTATTCACAGCTAAAAAACAACGCTTTTACTGTGCAGTGATGTACAAATTAAATATAATTGATAATAGATTTCTAAAAACTTTGAAGACTATTATCCACGCTGTGCAACCTTTTTTTTGGGCCTACTTTGCCAGAAAAGCTTTCTCTTTTGCTAAAAAATTTTTTTCATAAGAACTTTCATAAAGCAGAAGCATTCTCCGGCATGATAAAATTATTAATTTTTAAGTCGTTATTAAACATGAATTACTAGATCCAATTGTTTCTATTTACAAGGAACCAATTTTTATTACAGTTGCCACAGAAACTTTTAACTTAATAAATGTGGGTAGGCCAGGCTAACAGATTTATCTCCCCTTTCTACTTCCTTTTCTACGGTTTTGTGTCTGCTGAGCAATCTCAACAAACTAAGAGAGCGAAAATAGTGTGTTTTAACCAAAAGATCCCGAGGCAAATTTTCATTTCGTTAAGTTTGTAACGTCTGAAAGAAAAAAACAACATGTCTGGAAGAGAAGGTTTGTAGAGTTCTATATTCAAGAAATGATATAGATATAGATCTAGATCTAGATCTACACCTTTCCGTAGCAGTTAGAATTCTAGAAAACTTGAATAGAATAGAAAATTATTTTACCATTCGCTTTTGGTCTAGCATAAAAGCCGGCGCTTTTTCGTTTGTTCCCACCCCGACTTTTTATATAGAGTCTAGGCCTAGAGATTCTAGATCTAGCTATATTATCCGATAGGAGCAAACGAAAAAAGTGTTAAATTGTGTAGATTTTGTGTGAAAATAATAATATTTTCATGATAACTTGGCCTGCGACCTCTTCATTTCTTCGATGGATTAGGAAGATAGATCTAGAGCAAGATCGAATAATATAGTAGAATCTAGGCCTATATAAAAAGACGGGGTGGGAACAAACGAAAAAGCGCCTAAAAGCCTATGCTGCGCCGATGCTAACACTACAACAGACTTTTTGAGTTAACTTGCAAACACAGTGGATCCGTCAACCTCACGTGTGTTAGCAATTGTACCCTGTGACCTAACGTGCCGTTGACGTGAGGTACCAGGTCTTACTTATGGCTATCAAAATACAAGTCGTCGCTACAGTGGATACATGGCGTCTTTCTCCGGCAGCCATCTACCTTGCGTGAAAAAAATTTAACGTGAGGTCTTTACGGTTGCATTAAAATTATCCTGTGTTTCTCTCGGCATCGCTGTGTTTTTTCAGTGTCTTCCAGTGTATTCACTTCATTTGAACAGTTGTTAACCTTTATAGAGTAAGTGTACAAAAGAGGGACATTAACAGAATGCTTATCTGAGAGTGATCACGAGCCGTTCTTTTGATGCAATAATTTATTTCGCGTTTTTCTATTCTGGGTCCAACCTTGTCCAGAAGCGAAAAAAAAATGTTTCTGATTCCATTCTTATGTAAGAAACACATTTCTCTTCATCATTAAGAACTTCATCAGTGACAGGATGAAATTCTTCAAAAGTATTTCGTTGTTGCAATATTAAAATTGATGATCCCAATATCGCCTTCTGTAAAAACTTCTTCTTTTAAGCCAGTAGAATAACATGAGTTTCACTCCTTACAAACTGATGACCATAAAGTATGAAGTTTCGTGGACCAATCCTTCTCAGAGGGGACACAGTTTCATGGACCAATCCCTAAACTCCCGGCATCGTCCTGAGCCACTGTGTTTGGTACCTCACCTCACGTTAACGGGATTACAATGGCACGTGAGATAGATGGATCCACTGTGTCTACAGTTTTAAACGATTTGTGTGCCCATATTTTGGCCCACACAATTTCTTCTGTTGTTTCCTGCGCTTGATTTTTTTCCCCTGAGTCACCGTGCATATGACGGATCCTTTGGGTGCCTGGCACATGCCTATTCCTTCAATGCTGTAGGCCCTACACATCATTCCAGTGCTTTTTTATCCGATCTAAATTTAGCAGCTTTATCTTCATAGAAAGCTTGCGACTAAATGAAGAGATTTTGGGCCAAGTTATTTAGGCTAATGAATATATAGTGTTATATTCATACAAGAACCAAGATCTACACAATTTGGCCCTTTTCCATTTGTTCCTATTGAATAATATAGCTATATAAGGAGTGGTGATGGGAACAAATGAAAAAGTGCCATCATTCCTACCCGTGACTGACTAATGATGCATTACACTTTTAGGTCTATTATTTGTGACGTCGCAAAATTGGAAAAGTTTTTTTTCAACATAGTGGGCTCTTAAATAATATTAATGAGAAAAGCAAGTGGCACAGTTCTTATTTACAAATGAGCAATTGCCTAAAGGTGGACCCCCAAATTGGCTCACGTTTTTTTTTTTTTAAAAAAGAATCGTCAATTATAAAATGGAAAAGTCCATTTGACTACCAATGAGGTAACATTCATGAAGAGTCAGATAGCAGGAGTAGATCCATGTAAAAAAAATTGGTCTGTGTCTCTTCATTTGGTGGTTAATGAGCTTATTTGTTGATGGGTGACCACTTTTTTTGGTGATTTTGTTATCATAGTTATGATCGAAACTCATTTGGTCAATTTAGACAGCAAGGATGCATCCAAAACTGATTTTTTTCTAACATAAAGCAGTACTTTGTATGCCATTGTACTGACAAAAGCAAGATTTGTTTTTTTTTGATGAGTTAATTTTTTTCAAAAACGCTCGTAGAAAATCTTTTGCACATAACTATGATGACAGCCCACGTTTTGGCAAACCCTCAAAATTTGAAATGACCATTGCAAAATTAATAATATCTTTCAGATTGAATTTCAGGTTTGGTGAAATTAGAAAAATGGTAGGCCATGTTTTTTTACTCTTAAACAGCTAATAATCTGTTCACCTATGGCAAATATTTGGTAAAAAATGTATTAGAGTGAGGAAAGAATGTATGCAGTGTTTCACATGCCTCGAGAGATAGGCACAATATTGGCCTAGCCTAATGCTTTGACGTGCTAGGGTAGACTTGGCTCATTTTGTGGGACTGCAAAAACTTTTTGAGTAGGGATGATCAGAGAGTCAGAATAAAATTGATGTGAATATTGAGTGTAAATAAATCCATAATATCTTTTGATGTATTTTTAGTCTGGTGATCTATGGTGTGTAGGCCTGACAAAATTTTATTCATATCAGGCAACATATATATCAAGTTTTTAAATTCCAAAATTTGTAATGTTTAATGTGTAAGGTAGATCTAGTTGAAAAAAATTAATTTATCATTACAATAAAGATAGAAAGATCATCAAAATAAAAAGATAACGACAAATATCAAATCTAGATCTAGAAGCAGCTAAAACTCAGAATTGAATAGGCTTAATTTTGATTATGCATACACAGAGACTGAGCTAAAACAAGGATAAAATGATGGCAATTTTAGGCAAATTTCACGACATTTGGATTAACAATTACTAATAATTTCATCAAAGATATTTTTTAATATTAAGAAAAAAGATCACCCTAAATAACCATGTTGAGTTATGGCAGCAGAGTTTTACTTGATCAGGTCTGTTTCTGCTATTAATTTAGAAATAAAACACAATTGATCCCAAGAAATTGTGTTCTAGCTTTTACTTTCCCATATTCTTCTGATACAGTGTCAATTAGCTCTTAGATAGCTTTTCTGAATAATGCTCACAAGTAAGTTATTTGGAATATTCTTGCAAAATATTTTCCTTCGTAATTATCTTTGTTTTGTCGATGGCCAGTGTGACTAGTATGGCCATGTATTAAGGGATTTCATTATTCAGGAGTGCTGAAAATTAAATTCTTCTATCTTATCCATGAGCAGTTGCCAAAAGATGGACCCCCAAATAGTGTCACGTTTTTTACTGCATTTTGAAAAAAAGAATCTCCAATTACAAAGGGGGAAAGCCCAATTGAGTATCATGAGGTAATATTTATGCAGAGTTCGATAGCAAGAGCAGATCCATGTAAAAAAAATTGGTCTATGTCTCTTCACTTGGTGGTGAGTGAGCTTAATTTGTTGATGGGTGGCGATTTTGTCATCGTAGTTATGTTCAAAACTTATTTGGTTAATTTAGACAGCAAGGATGCATCCAAAACAGTTTTTTTAAACATAAAGCAGAACTTTGTTTATCATAACACTCACAAAATCAAAATGTATGCATTGATGAGTTAAATTTGTTCAAATAGGGATTGAAGAAAATCTTTCGCACATAACGATGATGACAGCCCACGTTTTGGCAAACTCTCATATGATCAATTGCCAAAAGGTGGACCCCAAAATTGTGTCATGTTTTTTCCTGCATTTTGAAAAAAAAAGATTCTCCAGTTACAAAAGGAAAAGGCCCAATTGAGTACCAGTGAAGACATATTCATGCAGATTTGGATAGCAGGAGTAGATCCATGTAAAAAAACATGATATTTGTCTCTTCACTTGGTTGTGAATGAGCTTAATTTGTTGATGGGTGACCACTTGTTTGGCGATTTTGTCATTCATAGTTATGTTCGAAACTTATTTGGTTTATTTAGACAGCAAAGATGTATCCAAAACTGATTTTTAAACGTAAAGCATTACTTCTTATGCCAACACACTCACTAAATCAAAATTTATTTGTTGACGAGTTTAATTTTTTCAAATATAACTTGTAGAAAATGGTTCACACATAACTATGATGATAGCCCACATTTTGGCAAACTCTCATATATATATATCCAGCTTCAGATCTATATCTAGAGTTGTATGAACTTTTTTTGTCTTCTGGCCAGATCTCAATCTGAATGAACTTTTGTTCATTCTTCACCCTTTTTTTTTCAGCTAGGTTTCCATTATCCGCATGATTGTTGGTTAACAATGCTGGCTTTTACACATAAATGCCACTTTCTTTACAATTGAGTGAAAAGTGATTTAAACAGCGATTAAGCAAATAGAAAATGAGCTAGGTTGTTTTGTTTTAATGTTGCCAAACCCTTCTTTTATTTCTTTATTATTATTTTTCTTTTCATTTCAGGTGGCAAAAAAAAGCCTCTAAAGCAGGCCAAAAAAGACAAAGCTGAAATGGACGACGTAAGTTTTAATTTTTGTTTTAAATTAATAAAACTTTTTCTTTTCATTTTCAAGTTGCTCCAACGCATTGGATTACTATTGTTGATTTTTTTTTTCAGAAGTGACCAACTTGGCTTTTTGTTCTGAAGTATTTCAAACTACACAGGTCCATCTGATAATGATACATTTTAATGTTGAATAAATTGGAATTGGAAAGACATTAAATATTGTAAGACCAATTTTGGACTAGTTAAGGTCTAATTAGCCTGTTTTATGGATCACAAGCTGTGTCACTAACTCTTGCAGTCATTTGTGATTAGTATTACCGAAGAAATTGTTGGGGGTTTTTTATGATGTTATTGATTTTTTTTTTTTTTAATTTGTGAATTGCAATTGCCAATTGATACCTTTTTTGTTGATTGTGGTCGTGAATTTTAAAGAAAACTTCCCACAAACAGAGTGAGATATTAGAGATTCATGCTTTAATTTTTACTTATAGACTGAGAAAGAAAAGATCTTTGAATAGTATTTAAATATTGAAGTTGTTTGGATCAATTATCTTGAGACCAGTTAAACAGAGTTTGACACCACATTTTTAACATATCCAGATACAGAGCCAAAAATTTCTGTCTGTTAGCTTCGCTGAGACATGAGATTTTTTGCACTTGTTGATAATTGAGACAAAAAAAATTCAAGAAGGAAAAAGAACCATTTCTAGAAAGCTTATGTCTGACGCATTAGGACTGGTGCAACTGTAACTACCGATACAAATTTTTCTCATGTATTACAAAGTCATTGGAAATTATAAAACATACTGTTACTAGGTGGTATGCTAAAGAATAATACTTTCAAACTTTGTTATTTATGCAAATTATGTAGCAATATGATTTTAAGTTGAGTATTTTTTTTGTTAAACTGGTCTTTATAAACATGCATAATTATATTTTGATAATTCTGTGGCAGCCACAGCCATCAGTTATTGTAATTATCATTTGTGCTCAAAACATGCAAAATTGAAAGTTCTGAAACTCTAGTCTTTTTTTACTATTTTTAGACCACCATTCAGGAATGAAGTTTCGAGGAGAGATAACAATATCCAATCAAGATTTTTTTACTTTTGTTTCAATAATACTTAAAAAATAGTTTATATTCAATATGTCAGCATAGAATAAGGAAAACTAACTCTGCAAGCATATTTGTCTTTATATAAACTGACACTAGTGACAGAGAAGAAATTTTGTTGCCTATGTGTCACTTCACTTGGGACATTCAAGACACTTTGATAAGTAGTGAGACATTTATTACGCAGTACTTTTTATAAAAAGCACTCCTAGACCACTATATTATTTAAACCAAAGTGTATCTCAATTATGATATTTAGTTGTTGAGCTTAGAGAGATTTTAAGCAAGAGTTTCATTTATCAGAATTTATCTTCAGAGTATTTCAATTTAGTTGCTTAAATAATGTAGAGATCCAGATATATTCTTTACATTACTTATATCCTTTTTTTTAAAAATAAATTTTAATTTTACAGGATGACGTGGCTTTTAAGCAGAAGCAGAAAGAGGAGCAGAAGGCTCTTAAAGAGGCTGCTGCTAAGGCAGCTGGCAAGGGACCTTTAAGTAAGCCTGTTTACTTGTTTTGAGAACAATTTTTGGAACCTCATGATTTTTTTGGGGGGGGGGGGGTTGATTTTTCTCCAGCGTGTTTATTTGACAGAGCTTCAGTTTTTAATACCATTAGATTTTTTTAATCCCATGGTTTTTATTGATTGATTTTTCTCCAGCTTGTATATATTTGACTGTACTTAAATTTTTAATACCATTAGATTTTTTAAACCCCATAGTTTTTATTGATTGATTTTTCTCCAGCTTGTATATATTTGACCGTACTTAAATTTTTAATACCATTAGATTTTTTAAACCCCATGGTTTTTATTGTTTGATTTTTCTCCAGCTTGTTTAATTAACAGTATTAAAGTTTTTAATACCATTTGTCTTTAATGCAGTTGTTATGATTATGAGTGAGATTTAGCACATCACTGTTTTGGGAAAAGACAATTTTTGACATTTTTTTTTTACTACTTGAAAATCCCTTCTTTTTTTTTAAATTTAATAATCCTGTAATCTTGGCTCAGACTTGATATAGCTTTATCTAGTTTTTCACAAATTAGATGTTTTGTTGGCTCTGTTTTTTAAATCTATCTCCCCCTTCTTCTAGGTGCGTATTTGTATAGAAATTTTCATAATATTGCCATTGCCTCTTGAATAGATTTTGTATCTACAATCTAGTTAATCTAAATAATACTATCATAGATCTTTTGTAAGGTGTACTACATAGTGAAAAAAAAAACTGATCTTTCTAGATCCAGCCTCATCACAAAATCTAGGTTTAAAAAAAACCAAAAAGATCCCGATTATAATTTTTTTTCTTTTGTTTTCTTTTAAATATTTTACAAAGTAAGAGCAGCTCTATATTATATTGTTGTTTAGAATCGCAGTACCACTTCAGACCTATAAAATGTGTACATTTCAAAAACAAAATTTAGAAATAAAGCTTCTATCTAACAATACATGGGAATAATTTATTGATCATTGTAATTGTAGACAACCCATTGTAGAGTTTCTTCATCCCTCTCTAGATACAATACATATGATAAGAGTGTAATACTGAAGAACATAGCCCATCATCAGAAAAATGTTCAAAAAGATGTCTTTAGGTAGAACTAGAGCTTGGAAGTATTAACCTTCTCAGCTTTCCAATTTATTTTAGGCCTTTGTTAATCTTACTCTCAGCCACTGAACCAATTTGCAATTTTTTCTGTAACTGTTTTTACTCAAATTTCAATTTACAACACAAAAAATGTGCTTGTTTCCACTCATTGAAAATTAAGACAGACAATTCTCTTCTTCCTGACATATTAGCATTATGTTTCCGATGAAACCAGGTCCCTCTTTTGGGAAGCTGATTCAAGGGAGTTAATAGGGCCGCATAAATACTATTGTCTTTTTTTTGAAAACTGTTTAGATAATGGTAATTGGAGTCTTTTTGTGGGTGTGAATTACTCAAAAGAGCGAATAACACACAATGACTGAATGAGGCACAATAATTAAATGCCCTCTTTCCACAATGAAATAAGCAGTTGATTTTATGCTAGATTATCGCAAGCCTAATCTGCTCCTTGTCATCATTAATGGGGATTCATACTTTTGCTGTTGTTGAATTTATTATCCCCCTCCTGATCTTTTTTGTTATTTTACCAAATATTGCAATAAGATTCTCAGCAGATGCAGTTTTAGATTTACTGTTTAAAAAAGAAAAAAAAATATCTTATGTCTGATAGGATCAAGAAATCAAAAGACCATTCAAATTAGGGTCATCTTAGTTCCATTTTGAAATTGCTCTAGAAAAGTTACTAAAAGCCTAGTATGATCAAATTGAATTAATTCTTTCAAACTATAAACCTACAATAGATTTGCGGCTTGGTTAAAAGGTAGATCTCCATATAATCTTGAGCTTGAGCTATGTCAATATCACCTTCTGTGCCAAACCTAGACCTCTAGATTCTGCGTTCTATGCTTTTGGAGGGGGCGGGAGGGGGGAACGGTTGTGATGTCAAATTGGACTCAAATAGGCACATTAGACACTAATTAGGTAGCATACATAAAACTGAGATGTATTCAAATTTGTGCTCAAATATTTAATGTGGCTTTTTTTTTTTACCTTCATAGATAAGATGTCTGTTTTCTCCTCTGTATCCTCAATTTTTTTCTCAAACAAAGGATTTTTGTGGCAGTCCAGTTGTCCATTTGTTATTTTTTGCCATGGTCTATTACCAAGTTTTGTTATTTCCATTTTGTTTTTAATATCTTTGACAATTCTTCAGCATTCACAACCCAACCAGTCACACATATCACCTCAACATCCTGATGTTTGTTTCTTTAGGAGATGAAAAGAGTTATGTTTTTAGTTTAATGCAACATTCATCACCACAAATTCAATATTTTTTTTTCCAGCATCTGGCGGAATAAAGAAATCTGGAAAGAAATGACACAACTCCACACTTCCGAGCCACTGATGTTAATTGTTGTCACCTTTATCTTCATCACCATTGGTATCATCATCAGCCTACCTGTACCTGCAGTTGATACTTGATACAGCTGCTGCATTGATTTAACTTCTTTTGTTTTCTCTTGATTGGTGTATGTGTGACTGAGTGTGTGCCTGTTTGCTTGTGTGGTACTGTTTGCTACCCATATCTGTGTCAAAGACCTGTATTGTAAAGTCTTCAATAAAACTTCCTCCCGCTTTTAAATAATGAAAAACTTATCTTTTTCTCTCGAACTGTAATGTTTTTGTATGGCTTTGGTGCTTTCTTTTTTTGAAGAGGGCAAAGTTTAAATATGAAACCTTTCATTTTAAAACCGTCTTCCAGCAAGTTGTATGTATTCTCATTCTCAAGCTTGAAAGGCCAAGAACAGTTTTCCAGAGATCCAGACAAGCATTTCATCATTTATCTCTCCTAGTGTTAACAGAAATTAAGACAATTTTGATAACATGAAAAAGCAGAGTATATATAATCCATTGAGAAGATAAATTTACAGCTGTAGATGGATTCAATAATCCAAACTCCTTTAAGTCGACTTTTCTTTTTTTTAATTTTACATGGATCCTATATTTCTGGTGCCTTTTTAGATTCTGATGCTTTCTTATTAAGTACTTTTGATGGATGACTTGGTGTTATTTTTTTTATCCCTTCCTGAATATCCAACCATCAGTAGTCCAGTGCAGTAGAGAACTGACTGATATAAATATAGCTGCCTTAGAAAACATTTTATGTAAAGTACAACAAAGCCTTCAGACGTCATTCAAAGATATTGTTGAATTATTATCAGGCTAATAATTAAGTGATGCTTCAAAATGTTTGATTTCAAATTTCAAATTAGAATTGCAGGTCAGTAATAAAAGAGAAGAAAATTAATTAAATGAATAAATGAATATGTGTGGGCGCACAGGAAAACCCGTCGGATGTCGCAAAGGCTTGTTTTGAACTAGAGCCATTTAAAGTCAATTTCCTCGTTCATGGCCGAAATCGACATTTTGGTGTCAACAAAATTTCCATTTATTCGTCCTCATATTGCACCAAGTTTCATTAATTTCTATAACCTATAACCTATTTAATTATTTTTTTGTAAGGCATCTTCATTGGTTTGTGGCAACGAAAGCCAAAAAACGCAGGCCAATGTCCAAAACTTAACGCCTGATTCATATCACCATTGCTAGATTTGCATTACAGCAAACCTACAAGTATTACACACCAAACTAAACGGCAGTTTCTTGACTATTAGATTCTACCTAATGCGCATGAATATAAATTAACCTGGTTGAGTGCGCAGCCGTTTTATTGAGATAACCTTATAGATCTGCTGACTCAAAAACTGCGGTAATCCGATAATCGATTAAGCAAACATTTTACGTTTCTTGTCTCATAAAGATCTTCAAAACATTGATATTTTTATATATATAATTGAGTGTTTAGTTGGAAAGCATTAATTTTATGTTTACAAAGGTCGGTCTTTCACCTTTCGATCAAAACTTAACCAACCCACATTTGCAGCCTCAATGAATGACTCGAAAATTGCAAAAAATTTTTAAACCTAAACCTATGGTGGTGTCGATTTTATTTCATGAAAAACATAACGCAGATGATGAACAAAACAAAAGTAATGAATTAATCACTCTGTGTTGATGATTTGATATAAATCTATAGACAAGGACTGCCAGTTTGTCCTGTTTTCTTTCATTCTGTCTCTCCTTTTCTATCTCCTTTTCTCTCTCTGGCCTAGGTCTAGATGTTGTTTACCTCTGTTGTCGTTTGTTATTAATGTTTGAAAACTATATCTAATTTAAAACCATAGTTTTGACAGTCTACAAGTCATTGAATTTATAGATCTACTTTAGATGTAGAGATCGAAGTTAAATGTGATGGATTTATTATAGAACTGGACAATGTTGTTGTCGAGGAGTAACACTCAGTGTTGAGAAATGACATAAGATGGGCCCAAAATGTTAAATTCCTCAGCTAAATCTTCATTTTCACCAAAACATATTTGTTAAGATTCTCAATTGTGGGTTAGAATGAACAATGATGAGGTGTACGTATGCCATGTGGCTGTAAAACCAATTTTATCATCTATTCTATCAACTGAAAACTAGAAAAAAACATACATGCAAAACTTTAGAAGCCATTTTCTCAAAACTATGTTTCCTCAACCTGGCGACTTTAAAACATCACAAATTCTTAACTAAATAAGATAGAGCCTTCAAATAAAGAGCAAAATGCTCAGGAATGTTTGGAAAATCCAAAATTGTGTTATTCTCAATTGTTTTTTTAACCTGGGACAACGGATGGGTTTTCCTGTTGCGCCCACACATTTTCTTTTTTTATGTAATTGGTGCATTGTTCAATGCCTTTATAACTAAAAATATGGTGCAAAATAAAAGAAAAATCAAAATAGTGAAAGAAGAATGAAATAAACATAAATTTAGTTTTATGCAGATGTTCGACAAATTAAAGGAAAAATAGATAGGGTGATAAATAAAGACTTGAGGCCAAATGCCTGAAGCCATGTATGTCTTTATGATCTTTTGCCCGGTATTGAAAGATGTGACTTTCCTATACAAAACAAGGCCAAAAGGTGAAGCTTTAAAGCTTTAACATCCTTTAAACTTAACACATATTTTTGTGTCAAATGCTTTATGAGCTGTGCTCAAACAGTCCATTATTTTGGTTTAGGAAGACCACCCTATTTGAATCAGATCTCTTTTTTTTTTACTCCTTTTTTAAGATACCAACATTTGTTTTCGAATGATGCATATTTTTTTTAAAATTTATCAGCACATTCTTATAATATGATCATTATTTGATAGCTGTTATGATAAGCTCAGAAATGCAGTGAATCTGAAATTGCGTTTTGGCAATAGTCTAAACTAATGTCATTCTGGTGTATACTGTAATGATATAATATTTTCTATCTTTTCTTTTTTTTTTTTTAAGGTCAAGAGCAAATACTCTGGGAATCCTCTTCAAAAAAAAAAAAAATTTTTTTTTCAAGTAACAAAAGCTCGGCATGTCTGGAAATTTTTTTTTTTTTTTTGGGTAAACACATGCGCTATAATCGAAAGGTTTAAAATTAAATCTTGAGGTTAAAAAAAATACATTGTACATGTATTCCACTTTTCCAGTCAAGTTACGGACCTCCTCAACATCTGGGTCCGATAATCTTATTCACACTGTCATGGCATACGCTTATCTCTTACAGTTAGTTCCCTTGGCACAATTATTGCCGAATTCCCTCACGTCACGGTCATTGGTCACAATGTCCCATCTGCCAACGGGCGTGACAGTGGCGACAATAGAGAAAGCAAACACACACACAAATCAATCGTAAAATGTTAGAATGGCACATGATTACATATTAATCATTATCGTCGTTTGAATAAAAGCAAATCATATTTAATTTCCACTTTTTCTTTTTAATACATACTACACAGATCTACACAGCTCAATCATTGAGCATAGACCCCAATAACTCGAACAATTTCCCGTTTCTGCACCAAGGATACCTCAAAATGTGCGAACAAAAGCAGCACGGCCTTATCAAAGCGCTGATCAAAAAAATTTAATAGGTGACATCTATTTTAAAAAAAAAAACGCTCTCTATTATGGAAAGCCTTTATTTTTTTAACCCTAAAGTGCGAACATCCGAAAAAGAAAAGGAAGGCTTTTTATTTTCATCAACAAAGCCTTCCCTTGTATGATGATGAATGTCTAGGTGAGACACACTTTTCCATCTGTCTATCTCACTATCTGCAATGTATGTTGTGATCTAATTTTTTTAATAAACTGTTCTGAACCCTTAATTAGTCTTTGTTTTTTCAGATGAAGATTCGAATGGTAGAGTGATAATATAATAAAAAATGTAGTTCTATAGAAGCCAAAGAAAAAAAGGAAGCAGAAAACTTTAAACCTTCCACAGAAATAAGAGAAGAACCCGAGCTACCAACAATTATTGGAATGAAATCCACCAGAATGGATATTAGCTTAGAGTTTTAAAACAAGAACCTTTACTTGTATTTGCATTGTTGAGATAGAAAAAAAAATACATGTTTATCTATTTAAAAGCATATTAGCACATCCAAAGAGAACAGAGAAAACTAAATACTGGCAGTCAAGGATTTTTTTTTCTTACAAGCCATTTCGTATCACTATCAGCCCTTCTTCCTTTTTTTTTTTTTTTTTTTTAACATTTCAATGGTAGAGTAGTAATGTATGTTGTTTCTGAGAAAGCGAAAACAAAACAACAAAAAAATGAAGTAGAGACCTTAAAACCTTCCACCGAAATGGGAGAAGAGCCCGAGCTACGATTATAAATAAGGATGAAGTCCACCAGAATGAACATTAGCCCAGAGTTTTACTTTTAGTACTTGAACTTTTACTTGTATTCTTGTAATAGTTGTGTTTGCTTTATTGAAAAAGAAAACAAAAGTGTATCTACATGTATTTCATAGCATATAAGCACATCCGAAAGAGAAAACTAAGTACCGGTGTTAAGATTTTTTTTTTTTTAGCTTTTTCGTATCCGCCCTTCTTATATTTTTTTTAAATTTTAGAATAGTGGGCGCTGTGGAATAATCATTCCGATGGAACGCGTTTATCTACCCAAATATTTGTTCTTGTATGAAATACCTTGGACCTTCTATTACCCCGGTGAAGAGATTTTTACACTAAAAATAAGGTTTTTAAGAAAGTTTGTCACACACACTCTCTCTCTCTCTCTCTCTCTCTCTCTCTCTCTCTCTCTCTCTATTTCTCTCTCTCTCTCTCTCTGTCTCTCTCTCTCCCCCTGTCTCTCAATCTAATCTATCATTCTATTCGTGTAACTTCATTTTTTTTTTTAAATAAACTCTACTGACTCGTACGTAACTAGTAGGTCAATTTATTACTATTATTTAAACAGAAATTGTTAGAATAATAGAACAATGCATATAATAATTCATTTAAAGCGAAACAAAATAAGATAGTCAGAAACCTAAAATCCTTTCACCCAAATAAGCGAAGGGCCAGAACTACCAAGGGTTTAATTTATCATCGATCCATCCATGGACAAGCTGGAGTTTTAGTTATTCAGATGTTTATCCACCCAGATAAGAAACACTTTGGACCTTCTATTAATCGATTGGAAAGTTGTAAGAAGAAAAAGTAATTTTATATTTAGAAATGATTCGTATCTCATCTTGTACAATATGAAATAGTACATGTTTGCGAAGTTGTTCGTCTGTATTTTTTTCCCTTGAAAATTTGACCAATTAATGAGTAGAATAATGATGTTTATAAAGCAAATATGAAACAAATTTCCCAAAACTTTCCACCCAAACGAGTGAAGAGTTTGAGCTGCCACTACACGGGTGGAATCTACCTCAATAATCAGTCTCATAGGTTATATTATTGCAAAATTTATGAAATTGTAAATGGACGCAATGTCTATTGACCATTGAAAGAGTTCTTTCTCTCTCATACTTACACTCTTTTGATTATAGATCCAGCCAGTTAAAACAGATCTAGCACGCCTCTACTATCTAGACCTAGATAATAAGTAATGGTCTAGGACTAGGCCCTACCAATTTTCAGTTGCGACCTCAAAAATGTTTCCTTTGTAATTCCATATGAGCTGAGACCCAATTTCGCACTTATTATAGACACAGTGTAAATGAAAACATTATAGATTAGAGATTAACAGTGTGAGTTATAAAACAAATGTGGAAAGTTTCATTGTTATGTTCAAGATTTATGGTAATAGGATTTAGAAATAATTGGAATATCCATCTTTCGTTTTGAAGAAGAGGGTTTAAAAATAGCCCCATACTCCGTAGAGCGTGAAGGAACCAGAAATAGGGTTGAGAGTTTTTGTTGGGGTTTTTCTTTGCATTATACGGCACTGTGAAGTAGTTTGGCTCTTCCTCTTCACAAGACTAACTCTAGTTTATTTTCATTGACTTGAGGCATACCTACCCAAAAATAGGTATACATCATTTACTTAGAACTAGAAGATAAGATCATTCAGTTGGGCTGGAATGGAGATCAAAACCGTCAGCCCTCGCTTATTAGCTAAGCACCCTACCGAATGTGCCACTACTCTCTGCCAAGGAGAGGTTGCCGGGTAAAAATACCACTCTCCTGATACAAAATGTTATACAAGATTGTGCAGTATATACATGTAACAAAGCCTCCTTGGCCCCTTGTTTAGGAACTGCCATCTCCAGTGCATACCAGAGGGTGCCTTTGCCTAAAATCCACACGCCCCGAAATGAAACAGGCGAAACATTGAAGAAAATGTTTTAACTAAAGCCGTTTTGCCTTTGTGTGTTTTTGTGATTGTTATTTTCATCTACCGATATAGTCAAAATGCTGCAGTTCAATCCAAGAGACAGTAGGCATATCAGACTAGCCGGTACATGGGGTGGAAATACATGTGCCACTTTGCAATATTGCACTTACTACATAAGAAAGGCGATGCCCCTTTGCAATACATGTAGGCTCTCTCTCTCTCTCTCTCTCTCTCTCTATATATATATATATATATATATATATATATATATATATATATATATATATATATATTACTATATAGAGTGAAAATGCCTTTGTCGTATTTAAAACACATCTTGTAAATAACCTCTTTTTACAGAAACGCACACCAACAAATTATAATGTTATTATGTATAGATTTAATTGTTATTTCATTTTACTTCTATGAATTCTATCTTTTAAGTACCCGGTACTCTCTAATCCAGCCCTCTTGCAATTAAAAATGAAACGGTGAAAGTGGTGAAAATTATAAATATCTGGACACACAATCATTGATAAGCTACCCAACTGGATTACACACGTTGTGCACGCAAAAGTGAGCAAGTGAGTGGATTTCTTATAAAAGACATTCCTCTCTCTCTCTCTCTCTCTCTCTCTCTCTCTCTCTCTCTCTCTCTCTTTGCAAAGCCACTATGGAAAGCATTATCCCGTTTTGTATATATCCAGTTGGTATAATAACATCAGAAACCAAGGCAATGAAAACTTGGATGAAACAGTTCTTAAGAAAAGGCTTTAAATGTTCTAAGATTTCAGGCAAATAATTTTGAGAACTTTACATACAGTGACTAATACATTATTGTGAGAAAAAAAAATGTCATCATGAATGGTTGAAAGGCACATCCACTCCCAGCGTAATTTTCAAAATCAAAGTGCAACGGAATAATTGTTTCGCTAGTTTACTATGTCAGAGGGAGATACAGAAAATCTTACGTGCTCAACTCCATCAAAATACCGTCTTTATCATTTTATATGATGTTTATGCGTTTGAATCGATACGTGCGATCGTGTGTGAGTGAGTGTGTGGGTGTGCGTGTGCTCATGTAGTCACCCAGTTTTATCTATATTATCAGTTTTAGCAAGATTTCAGATGTCAAACCAAAAGAGTTATCCATTGTTTTAGAGATAAAATAATATCTTACAGTTATCATATCTTACCTTATCTTTACTCTATTTGAAATTAGAAAAAAAACTCGGTTGGATTTCCTTCCATTGATAAATAAGCTTACGTATACGTGATCTATATATGTATTCCCACCCCTGTAGGTGGCCTGGAAGCCTGAGATCACTATATTGTGAACTGACTTTACACAAAAAAACAAACCAAACACGTGTAATAATTTTCTCAACATTCATTATTGTCAATACATCCTTTATGAAAGGAAAGAAAAAACGGTAATAACTAGTCAAAGATTTTTTTTTTCTTTTTCATTTTCTAGATTGGGCGTCTCTTTTTATAAATGTTTTATTTAAAAAAAAAAGAAAGTCTTAGCCGCCGCATTGTTAAATATTTTTTGATGCATCAAAAAGAAATCAAATAAATTCAAATTATTTTCTTTCACAGCTGCAATATAAAATGCTCTTTTTTCTTTAGAATCAGTAAAATAAATCTGTAATCATACTATTCTATCGGAATCAGGGAAAATAACACTTAGAACAATATTTGGAAACAACTGAATAGTTGTAAGGGTTTCTGATAATTCAAGGGCTGTGGGTGGGTGGAGTAGGCCAATAAGCAAACTGCTTCAATAGATAACTACCAACTTAAATTTGTAATAAAATGAGATAAAGTTATAACTCAGTAATACAAGTAAACTATTGTTTTTAATCAACTTCGATGAAGTACACTTTTATAAGAAAATAAGTTTATTTTTTCGTGGCTCATCTTTTTTTCAGTTTTCAGAAATTATACACGCTTTGTTACCGATACCTTGATAATTAAAAATTGCATATCTTTTTTATGGAATAGTGCATGAAAGTCATTTGGTTGTCTTGTTCTAAACTTGTTTCACGTCACCTAAACTTCGTGCGGAACTTATGCGGAGACAATTCATTTTGTCCATTTGATTTACTCCCCCACTTTATGACTTCTGGAAAGAAATTTGAGAGAGATTTTAGAATTGTGTATTATCATTTTAAAAAAAAAATGAACCTTCTTTTTTTGGGTCATTAGTAATTAGCTATTCCATAGCAGCAGCGTCAAAGGATGATAAAAATGTGTAATTTTATGAACGAGGCATGCTTCGTTGCAAAGGTCTGTAGCAAAAAAAGATCCTTGCGGGGAAAAATACAATTTTGTAATTAGATTTTTTTCCAAAAAAATTCACCCTGTCTTTTCTTTGCTTTTACTTTATTCATTTAAAATTTCATAGATTAAATATATGTCTTTCAATTGAGCTAGCATTTGGTTGTATTTGACAATACCAACACTCAATCTTCTAAGTATTTTGCCTGAATTAACAACGATGGGAGAAAAGTATGTTGGATTAAGCCACCATGATGACCTAACGAGGTTTTTAATTTATCTCACACTGATTATTGTACAACTATAAATACACATTTGTATCTTTATTTATAATGTTTCTCTTTTTTTTTCTTTTAAACCGAATCACTTGTCAAACATTCTATTACGTCTGAAATTAAAGAAACCAAAAGTTTTAAACAATAACTTTATATTCCGACGCATTTAATGTTTATGCTATGGTCAGTTTTTTTTTTAGTAAAAAATAACTTCGATCATTTTGAAATCAGAAAAAACTAAACATGCAGCACACATGGAAGAAAAAAAACACGTTTAAGGATCCAGAGGAAGGAGAATAGAAGGTTGATATTAAAAACGATTGAAGAAAAGTAAACAACAGACAACCGCCAACTAAAACTCGCTTGGAAAAAAAAAAAGGTTAATCCAACAAACAGTTGAACGTCTTTATGTAAGCCTGCCGTTGTGATAATACATTGTCACTTGCAATAAGTTCAGGCTTAATTTTGTATTTATTTTTCCCTTGTTCCCTTGTTCTATTTTATAAATTTACATATGGTTCATTTCGTATCCAATTCTCTCA